>JAQFYC010000336.1:0-62632 GCA_034694165.1 Tomocerus mixtus
TCTAATAAGCGCCCCCTCCAAAAACATCAAATTTGACTAAGCGCCCATGGGCGCCTATTAGAGTAAATACGGTAAGTTAATGCATTCGATGCATCAACAGGACAGAATCCACACCATACATTTTATGAAGCAATTTGATAACCGGATGGATGTGGTTGCTTGAGGAGTGCTGGCCATCACTACTTACAAATATTTTAGTGGTTGTCTATTGTAGGCATTCATATTAATGCATATAAATATGTATATTAAACTGCATAATGTAGAAGAATTACCTATAAAAATCATTTTCTGGATAGAGCATATAGGTTGCAACTCTGGCGCAACAACGTGTGTATATATTTAATATGGATTATTATTATGCCGTCAGTAGAGAAGAAAATGGGATGCGAATTCTAAATACGCCCCATTTTGAATCCAATTCAGTTCTAAACCAAATAAGAATATGATTTCGATTTCATGTTCTAGTGTAACCCTTTCGGAGCCGCAAAATAATATGACTTTTTGACTGTTAAATCATATTCAAATTCATAAAATGACTGTTTGATTAAATTCATACTGAAGCAAGTTCATATAGTCTTCTCTAATCTACATCTGTAGGTGTGTATATTTATAATACACTAGTGATCTAATTATCCAATGTGAATACAAGTGTAATTCATAGACATTATGTTTTCAATATAGATTTTCGCCGTAATCCAATTTCTCGGGACAATTTGCATTCACAATGATAATAGTTAACCTTTACAAGATATGAATACGTGAAAGCATTTCAGCTTTCATCATTTTCAAAGAAAGGAAAGCCTTTTTTATCGGTTATTGTACATATAAATATGTAGCACTGGTTGAAGAGTGCAGATGCTGACAGGGTTGACACACATAGACATAGTTAGATGTATTATACTTGTTTTGACATTGAGATACATTGTGCAATCTATTTATATTATTATGTAGTCTAGATGAGAATATTTCTATGTGCAGATATCAAAAAGTGGGTAGATTCCTTTTATGTCTGGTGCTTATAGATATCCGCTGTGCTGGAGGCTAGCAATTGTTATAGTATGTATGTCAGAATGTAATACATATATAAATACTTGTTAGTGTCTTACTTTTAGCTATCTCGGAACGTATTTATATGAATACAAAACATCGCATTATTTTCGATATTTAAAAGTTTGAATGGTAATATATAAATCGTCAACTTATTTTCTTAAACAATATAAGCTTTATGTAATTGCTTCTTTCTGAATAGCAAAAATGGGGCTTTTGCCCAAGAGAATTGCTCTTTTATAGCTACTTTCAAATGTAACGAGGAAATATGGCATTATGAGGATGTGGCATATTTGATAAAAGAGAGTAAATAAACCTGCGGATGGTTATGGTCCTAATAATAGTAGCCAATATTAAAGTGTGACGTATATTCTAGATTTGTATTTACATGCAGCCATACGAATGAGTGACTGTTCCACAGTTCCATCCAACTCAAACTCAAGCAAGTTCCATAATATCGATCGCAACTTTCCGTTACTCTTACGTGCGTACGTAAACGGGTAAACGTAAATGGTTGGAGTTTCTAGGTTCCAGTATGTAGTATGTATGGGGAAGAACAAGAAGTTGATAGAAATATAAGGCGAGGTGGCATTTATGGATTCTTCTCTATACTCTACTTGTGCTGAGCTACGTTTACGTACATTGGCTATGTAGGTATACTGGAGTTGACTGGAGTTGACTGGAACTGTGCTGTGGTGGCTGGACTGGCTGGAGCTGTACTACTGCACTGGAGTGAGTCAATGAGTTGAAGACTGGAGTGTGTGTAGAAAGAAAGAGAGTTGCCTACTTTTTAGTTCTAAAAACTCCGAGTTTAGGATAGTATGGAGATATTCTCCAACTTTCCAGATCCAGTGACTCCCACACATTCAGACGATTGACGTAACACCTAACTCTTAATTATTCCTACGATTTTCTTCAGCTGCAGCTGCTTTCACTCCGACCCGACAAGCCTTCCACCACATCACATCACATACACGACAGACACTCACGTACATAACATAACTGGACAGAATGGGCAAATAGAAAAGTCCTCATCATCCCACAATCATCTCCCAACTAACACAAACTCATCATTACCGATTTACTTACTACTTACATACATACTTCTTACCTAACACTGTTTCACTACTTTCTCGGCCCAATTATCTCCGTTTACCTTACATAAGTAATTATAGTCTCTATAATTAATATTAATATAGAGCCATACTGCTGCATTGTGCTCCTTTAGGCATGCGAAACTATAACAGTGTCTCTGCGTTAATTATGTATACTATCCTACATAAAATATCGACAGAGTGATTTTCTTGAAAGACGGATCTTCGCAAAAATAACATATTGCGCTGTGATCTACTGTAGCGTAACTAACCTTAATTTCTCTCAACACTCCAAGGGAAACAATTCCTTCGGACTCAATACCTATCCCTATTTCTTTTCATCAATACAATACTTCTCCTCTGCTCTGTGCTAGGTCGACATTAAGAAAAGAATATCATATTTACAACCTACCAACTACCAGTTGAAAAAGTAGCACAGACTACAATAAAGGACATCGAAAATTGCTCCAGTTTTGCTAGTTTTGGTAAACAATCCTTTTGTTCTCAATACTCCATTTGATGAGGGCTTGCAATTGAAAAGTCTAGTCCATTGTAAAGTGAAATATTTACATAATATACGATGTATTTCAAAACTTTTTAAAAATATATTTTTACAGGTTGCGGGTTTATTTAGCCTTGAAGATTTTGTTTTCAAAGTTTGGAGAGATTGTGTAAAGTGGACTTGTAAATATTACATACCTTTACCAAAACATCATCTTAACCTCAAGTATTGAACATCTTAATTTATTTACAGGTAAATAAATGGGCATTAAATTAATTAAAATGCAGCATACCTATATTTATATGATTTATTGAGCAAAGTCCACGCCCCCAATACATGTTTCACGTTAATCATTACAATGTAAGATATTAACTAGTAACGAATTTAACTTTGCTGGTTCAAGAATCAGTATGAACATAGACAGAGATGACGAGGCTCACGGAAGCTCATCCCTATCTCTAGTTGAGCAAGAGCAAGAGCCAGAGCTGGAGGAGCAAGAGGGCGAATCTGAACAATCTGAAGAATGGGATGCATGGGAATGTCTTAGAGAACGTCCAGAACGATGGGCTCCTCTCGGGGCAAATGATTCAGACAAGGAGCATTCTACTTACGGACCTTTGGATGAATGGTAAGTACTTTTATTTTACTCAAAATGAACAAGTTATACAGATATAATAATTGCTTTATGAAACCACATTCTAATATTTTCATAATAATTTTTCTTTTATTTAGCTCTCCCGATCCTATGGAGTTGAAAAAAATGAAAGAAGAACAAGAGCAGTTGACATCGGCGCTTTTGGCTTTGACAACACATTTTGCTCAGGTACTTTACATGCCCTATTAACTTTGCATGAGTAGATGTAGCCGTATGTGTAGCTAAAAATTTGCATTCCTTTAGCAATATTCTTCATTACGCCTTTTTGTGCAGGTCCAATTTCGCGTGCAACAAATTGTTGAAGCTCCTCAAGGAGAAAAGGAGAAACTTTTGAAGGATCTAGAGGAGTTTGCATTTAGAGGAATTCCTGCAGCTGTTACAGAGCGACTCGTATCTGGAGACGGTCCTTGTCAAGTTGATGACATCAAAGAAAAAATGAGGATTCAAAGAGAAAAACAACGAGATTTGATAAGTCAGCTTAAGATTCAATTAGAGGAGCTGGAATCTTACGCGTACGAAACGGGAGAGGCTGGACTTCCTCAGAGTGTTCTTCTAGAGCGCCACAAGCTGGTTGTTGGTATGCTACAATGATTTTGTTCCGTACATCTAAAATATAATTTATTTTATATGTACCTACTTATTTAGTCAATACAATAAATGTATGCACGCTTTTGAGCAGTACCATACACATTTTCCTATAGATATTTTATCCATGACCTCTTCCAGTTCACGACTGTTTGCATAATGTGCTTATACAATAGAAATATCGGCCATATAAAAGTTTTACTTTGCATTACCGTTTTCAACATAAAGATATATTTATTCAAGTACTATGAGAAAGAAAGTTCACTTACATTCAGGGAAAGCTAAAAACTTTCACTCTTCAGTAGCATCGAATATTGTAGTTTGTGTTCATGTAATGTAATTTACATAGGCACACTGCGTAGCAGCAGAGCTTGTTAAAAGTTTCCGTTTCTATTACAGAGCAATTACGGGACAGGCTGCATTTAAACGTCGACGAATTGGAGAAGCTGAGCGATGAAGATCTTAAATTACATGTAGACCAGGCCATAAGTGAAGTAAGATATATACTTATTCATCCATAATACTTATATATTGTACCGATCGAATTAGTTTCGGTACCTGCGTCTTATCGTTAGCTTCTTTATAATTATTGTGCTGGGCTTCTATTGCATTTTTACATGGAGCTAAAGTGTAATTTTTATTGATTTTTACACATTTACTTTTGTATAGCTCGTCAGTCCCATGAAAATGAAGGAAGAGCTAGTGAACCAATTGAAAACCCAGATATCTGATCTGGAAAGATTCATCCAATATTTACACGGAGAAGGAACATGGGACGGGGACTGTTCTTGTGCTTGTCCAAAACATAAAACTGCTGTGGACGCAAATTCAAAGCAAACGTTTGTCCACTCTGATTTTGGACATGAAGAGGAGGTAAACTTTTTTGTCTCGCCATTTATAATTTGTTTACATATACAGATTGCGTCTGTTTGAACTAGAGCATTTAAAACTTTATCTATATTTTTACTAGTTACGTGCGAAGACAATTCAATTAATGAAAAAAGCTCTGACCTTGATTCAAATGTTTGCTGTTGCACAATTTGGATGTTCGTCAAATCACTTCCATATGAATTCTCTGAAAAAGTGTCCTAAAGGCAATCATTGGGGGTAAGTTGAGCTTAATCTGGAAAGTGGGAATTAAATACGACTGTAAATAACAGTAATTTATTAATATCCTTTAATGTCTATTTCAATATCTTGAAAATAGGGATCTCAGAGCGCAATTAGAAGTGGCTATCGCAAAGGTATATAATTTAGCTGTCCAGGCAGACTACCCTGCGGATAGCGATTACACTTCAGATTGTGAGGATTCGCCTTCAATATCATGTAATCAAGCATTGACTGCTGCTGTAAGAAAAGATCTTGCAACCGCAATAGCCAATTTACTTGAACATGGACTGATGCCTGTAAGACTAAGATACTACTTAGCTATTAACCCAATTTTTCATGTAGCATACTTTAATTTACTCATATTCAATTTTCTGGTCATTAGGTCGGCCAAAGTCAAAGTCTCGTGCCCTTCGCTAGTTGCTTTCCCACAAGAAGTATGCACGGTTCTGGGTTTATGACAGCTTGGGAATTGATTATAAAGTATTATCAAATAAAAAACGGTGAAAAGTACAATGCAACTCCTGCTAGAAGACTTTCACAAAGCTTTGCTTTGGAAATCGTCGGTTCCACAGCTATCACAAATAAACAGGTTTGTTGTTGAAAAGAATTTGAATTCGTAAAAAATCTAACGGATAATAAATTAAAATATCAAAAATAACTACACAAAGTTATGATAGTGAGATTTGCCATGAAGATATTTGGCAACTACTACACTATCTATCATATTTCTGTTATAAAAATACATACTTAAATATCTTTTTGCAGTTTTTGTTGAGTGCCGTCGATAACATTATCAGTAGCCATAGTCGCTACAAGAGAAGTCAAGAGTCTCATTTTAAAGCTTTCGTCTGTTCAGCCCTGAAGTAAGTTTTCTAATCCTTTTTGTGTAATTACTGCGGAAAATTTTTGCAGAATTATTTTTATTTGGTGGTTTTGATTCCCCAGTGCAAGAAAACTTATCGTATGGCTCAGACTTATCGTGCGATGCCAAGGAATTATAGAAAATTATTACCAACCGTGGAGCTATGTAGCAAAAACTGGGTTTGAAGATTCATTTCGCTCCCTAGAGAAGATCTCTTGTGTGAACTTTGACCTACCCGTAGATCTTGCAATTCGTCAATTTCAAAATATAAAGGACGCATTTCAATGATTATCGGTATTAAGAGTAAATGAAGTAGAATTTTCTCAGGCTAAGAATTATTTATTGAGTAAATGTTGAAGATAGTACGCTTTTAGATGAAAATTACATTTATTATACTACATACTATTACACTAAAGAAACAATGAGGCCGGAAAAAGACAATGAGGTTCGCTTCGAAAAATAAATATAAATCTGTTATGATACGAAAATTATGATTATCAAATTTTTGGTGCGTAGGCCGGAGTATAATTATGCAATATTGATGGTGAAGTTTCCAAATTTCATGACACCTTTATGTGTTATAAGGTTTTATCAGTCATATATTAGGTGTATGTTACTACATTAATCGTGTGTTACAGATTGAACTTAAAATGTGTATATGTCGATAGGTAGAAACCGATTCGCCATTGTTCAAAATAATAAAATTAGCCTGTAATCCGCGCAACACAATAATTCTAACTAGTCTGGCTTAATTCACGTACTATTTTTGAAACCCATCTTCCAACAAAACTACTATGATCACTGTTATAATATACTCGGCTATACATAGCAGAAGCTATCATCCCAGAAACAATGTAACCGTTTTCCTTTATTGATATTGTATTATCGATTTAAAAAATGTTTTGTAGTGATTAAATTAAGTAATTAATTAAGTTATAAACGTTTCCCTCAGATACCTATGTAAATATATTCCACAAAGGCAAGTATGCAAAAAATGATTATTATTGTGTTTAACATCTTAACTCTTGCACCATCAATATTCATAAAAGGTATAATATAGAAACATGTTGTAGTACCTATTTATTGTTAGAAGCGTACCTATAATACATAGTAATTATAACATAAATGTACATAGCAATTAATATATCGTGACCGTTAGCAGTGATTATGTAGATACTTAAGAAGTAACTTCATTATGATTCTGTTTTGTGATAATATTTTGTATCGTAAGTCCAAGGATGTGTAATGATATCTGCGTCACTGTCGTACTTACAATTACATATTGTACAATTAATTCCGTTTTCCTCGTGGTTTATTTCCATGATTGTGATGCCATTTCGTTGTTAATGTTATAATCGCAGTACTCCAGTATTCATCCTTCACCAATTGAAGAAATTCCATGGAAATCCATTTCCTCAGCTACTACTATGTATCGTTGTTCACAATAATTTTATAGTTATACCCTCATCTGTTCTATCGCAGATGATAGGTATGTAAACTAGACTGTATTTGTTTTTTAACCCTATTTAAGTGTATTTCTATTGTAATTAATAATGGCATAATAATATCAGAGTGTCTTACCATGTAAAGGTGAAAAAGTTGAATTGACTACAAATATGTATGCTGAATGTATTAGAAAAATTGCGATCTTCCGTTTCTTAACAGTATCAGTATTTCAGTAAGTAAATAAAATATTCCTTTAAGGGTGGATGTTATGTGGGTATATGAATTTTATTAAACATATTACGATAATTCAAATGAGACGCAATCGGAAAATGGAATATTCTAAAACGTCTCTAGTCCAGAGACTGAATGAATAAATTGTCATATTATGAATATTAACTATTTACTATCATTATACTTAAATACATAAAGAATGTTCGTTACAGTATATAATACCATTCTACTTACAACATACATATTATTATATCCATATATCCCACTAATATTATTTATTAGTTGTTTTAGAGAGATGTTTTGGAGTGTACTCTTACTTATCATTGTGTATGTAATAATGTAGGATGAAATCGAGAGTTGTAATGTAAATTGTAACCATTTTTGATGTGTCCATGCCATTGACATTGACTATTATAAGGCAAAGTAAAGTATTATAGAGAGCCGCAGAATGGAGTTTCAGATTATATTTGACGGGTGGTTGAATGTTGAAAGTCATGAATGACACACCCATCACGTAAATGTGGAAATATACCACTCTGAATCTGAATGGATTTTGTTGTGGTTGAATGAATCACTGTTCAATATTCATGTTAAACTTCTTGAAAGAAATGTAATAAATAACTATTAACCAGTTTTCAAGCAAAGTGTTTTTATCGACAAATGTATATTCTTGGCATTATAATTAAATATATGTACATATTATAGTCCATGTCACTCTGCCCTGCACCAGTCAATAATTTCCTGCATTCGACCTCAATGTAATTATTCAGCAATGCTTTCTCTTTTTGCACAGCAATATTATTCAAGATGTTCACAGAAACCAATGGTTTCTCTTTATAGACAAAAATATAATTTAGGAATGTTTGCAAATACCAGTACTTTATCTTTTCACACGGAAACATCATCAAAGGTGTGTACAAATACCAGTACTTTCTCTTTTCACATAAAATATCATTTACAAGATGTTCACAAATAGCAATGCTTTCTAAATATCGTTTACGACGTTTACAAATACCAGGGCTTTCTCTTTTTGCACGGGAATATCATTTAAGATGTTCACAATTACCAATGGTTTCTCTTTTAACCCGAAAATATCATTTAAGACGTTCGCAATTACCAGTGCTTTCTCTTTTAACACAAAAATATCATTTAATGCGTTCACAAATACCAGTACTTTCTCTTTTAACCCGAAAATATCATTTACGACGTTCACAATTACCAGTACTTTCTCTTTTAACACGAAAATATCATTTAAGACGTTCACAATTACCAGTACTTTCTCTTTTTACACGGACATATCATTTAAGACGTTCGCAATTACCAGTGCTTTCTCTTTTTACACGGACATATCATTTAAGACGTTCACAAATACCAGTACTTTCTCTTTTTACGCGGACATATCATTTAAGACGTTCACAATTACCAGTACTTTCTCTTTTAACCCGAAAATATCATTTAAGACGTTCACAATTACCAGTACTTTCTCTTTTAACCCGAAAATATCATTTAAGACGTTCACAATTACCAGTACTTCCTCTTTAACACAAAAATATCATTTAATACGTTCACAATTACCAGTACTTTCTCTTTTTACACGGACATATCATTTAAGACGTTCACGATTACCAGTACTTTCTCTTTTTACACGGACATATCATTTAAGACGTTCGCAATTACCAGTGCTTTCTCTTTTAACACAAAAATATCATTTAATACGTTCACAAATGCCAGTACTTTCTCTTTTTACACGGACATATCATTTCAGACGTTCACAATTACCAGTACTTTCTCTTTAACACGAAAATATCATTTAATACGTTCACAATTACCAGTACATTCTCTTTTAACCCGAAAATATCATTTAAGATGTTCACAATTACCAATGCTTTCTCTTGTTATACAGAAATATCATTTAAGATTTTCACAAATACCATACTAGTTAATCACACGGGAATTATGAAGTACAATTACATAATGCAGTGCATAATATACAATATCAAATGTTTCACTATCCGCATCAAGTTTTATTGAGGATTGGGGTTTGGAATGGGAATTGTGAGACGAGGCCATTGAAGTTGCGTGCATTTGGTATTTTGTTCTTGTAGGAGCGCGGAACAGACTATGTGTTACTTTTTACATACTTCGTAATTCCATTGTATTTGATCTTATATTTGATCTTATTGCCATTCTCGTACACCACAGTAATAATAATCGAGATTAATTAACGAATTTGTGAATTTCCTTTAATGTTTCAATGCAGTGTAAATAATTGATTTTCAGTTTGCATCGTCAGTAAGATTTATTGTGTTTGGACAACAATATTAAGCAGTCAAATATTATTGTACATACTTAATTATGACATATATCATAAATAGTAATCAAACGCCTTATAGTAATGAATGAACAATCATTGTTAAAGCAGTTCGCATTTGGATATCTACGTATTACAGGTTTGCCGTCTAACATAGTGTACTAAACGATGGAAATATAAAAACTATGGTCGTTTCTGAGATGGCATGCAAAGATTGTACAATAGACTTCAATGTCAACCCCTCGTCTCACAAACGAAATAAGTGGGGAGTTGCTGTAGCGGTTACAATTGGTAAGCCATTCAGTTATTTGATTTTATTGCCAATATTATATTTTATTATGTGCGTGTCAAATTATGGAAAATTAAATAACTCGTAAATTTGAAATACAAATGCAGGTGCCAGCGCAGCCCTTATAAGTGCTATTTCCATCCCCTTCGTTATACCAGCTTTACGAAAAATTTGTCTTCCGTATGTTCCAGCAACAACGCTGCAAGTAAATAACGTATTGAAGGTCTTAAGAGGAAAAGGGGGAAGTCTCATTGACCTTGGAAGTGGAGATGGTCGAATTGTAATTGAGATAAATTAAACTATGACTCATTAACTGATATATTATAGCTTTTATTATTTTATCTCTATAGGTTATAGCAGCAGCACAGAACGGATTTAAATCAACGGGTGTTGAACTAAACCCTTGGTTGGTTTGGTTTTCCAAAATTAATAGCTTTCGTATGGGTCTCTCGTCAAATACATATTTCATTCGAAAAGACATATGGAAGACAGATTTGAAGTCCTATGACAATGTGGTGATATTTGGAGTCGAATGCATGGTATAACAATTATTTTATTGCCAAATTCAATCCATGGTTAATGATTACGTATTAAAGACCGATTAAAATTTATAATAAGCAACACTTTTTGTTTAGATGGAAGATTTGGAAAAAAAATGTAAATCAGAGTGCCCTAAACACGTTTCTATAGTTGCTTGTCGGTTTCCATTTCCTAGTTTGGAGCCAATTCTAGTCGTGGGAGAAGGAATTGATAGAGTGTGGTTGTATTCAACGAATAATCGCTAAACACAAACAACTTTTTAGTCACAATTTACTGAATAATACCTATTTATTACCAACTGTATGTATTTATGAAGTAATAATAACAGATTATTTAAAGCTAACAAGAGATCGTTTTATTTATAAAAGGCTAAACTCAACAACTCATCTGTATTTATATGTATAATGGTGGTAATTAACTACAATTAAGTTAGACTTGTGAATAAATAACTATCGCTTAGTTTTTGGTTCAATTATTTCCGATCTCTTTAAGCTAGAAAGTAATTTAATTTTTTGCTCTAGATATTGAACTCGCTTGACTATCTTTTCTTGGGCACTGAATTCTGTGTAGGGGACGGTAACTACTTTATATCCTTCACACTGTAGCAGCTTAATATTTAGAAGGGCGCTTCCAGTCGGGTCTTTAATTCCTAAACACATGGAAGGGTAGCCCATCAAAATAATGGCCACCTTCGTCCAGTCTTTCTTCATATTGCCTAAATCTACAGGAACTGGCTCCCACTTCTCATTAAGTACACACACAGCATCTATTAAAATGCAACAATTCAAATAGTTAAGTTTTTAAGAAATAATTCGTTTTGAAGTGCCTATAAAATTTAAAACATTTTTAATTTAGGTCTTACCAATGTGAACACCATTTTCCAACTTCTTGTTAGCTTTTATATACTTTGGTCGAGGTAAGAAATTTCCTAAGGAGTCCAAAACCACATTCGATAACTTTTGATCACTTGGTCTAACAACATCGGCAGTCCATTTGCTTACATAATCGTTGTCAATCAAAGGTCCATTGTAGCCTTTGACTAGTTTATGTTTCGCAATTGCATTTAAATTTAGCAGCTTAACTAGAGGCGTTGTCATTTTTCCACAGTGATTATCTATTAAGCATATAAAGTAGTCAATATATCATAACGTAACAATTCAGACATTAAATAATAACTATATGTATGTATACTGTATGGTAATGGTACCCATCTGTTTGATAAAAGCAGGCTGCAGAACTGAAGACAGCAGTTCCGGAGTACATTCGTTTGAAACAGCAAAGCAATGAACTATATTTGTCCACTCCATAGGACTCTCTTCTATTGGTTTTGAAAGAAGCGATTTTGCTTTTACATAAAACGCAGTATTATTTTCCGCAGGGATACTGAGTACTGCTGATGTTAGAAGATATGACGCGCAATCAAAAGGTCGCAAAGTATCCACATTCTTTGATATCCACTCTTCCAACACTCGAATTAGGTCTATGATATAATCACACAGTTTTTAAGTGTTCAATAATGCCGTATGCCCCTATATAAAAAAATTACACTTTCGCCAACCAACTATGCAAATAATTACCTTTATGTTTATATCTCATTTGTCCCAAGCTAGTGACAAGGGAACTGATTAAAGCTGAGTTTTCTACCAAAGGAATTTGTTCAATAATGCTTTCGCTGAGTTTAGCCATCAAAACCTGTTCAAAAGCAAAGAAGATGTAAAAATTGAGGAAAAATGATTAGTGGATTAACTGATAAATTGATTAATTATGAAGAAAATTACCGGGTCACAAAATGTGAGTTCGTTAAGAGCATATACAAGTTCTATTAAATCCTTGATGGGAATTTTCGTTTCCTTCTTCGATAAATGAAATGCAATGGCTCGCAACAGTGGAGTGGGACGTCGTTTTTGGATACCCAATATAATCAAGAGCTAAATCAACAGTATTTTTTAAAACTTTGTATAATTTTTTACAAATATACATTTTCACACAATTTCTGTAAAATATCGCCATTTGAGCATCAATACACACCTTGACCATTTCCATCGGCGTAAACTCCGGAATCATTTCAACTGACCTGTCTTCTAGCTTTGCTTTTGTATTATCTCCCAAAAGATGTATGATCTTGAATACAGCGATGAACTCGGTTCCACTTGTGACTTCAACCCAGCGTCTTTGGAGAGTTTCTATTGCAGCATTCAGAAGACTTTGATCATCATCAGCGGCACTCGAAATATTTTTTTCTTCCTCTGAAAACAGATCTACCACCCGGGCCAAAAATCGGATTGGGCAGCGTCGTAGACCCCATTTCAACTCAGTTTCCAAAGCTTGTTGTATTTCTGAATTTTTAGCGTATCCTAAATTATGCAAACCCTGCAACATTTTAAATCGAAATTAGAATTAATTCATGTGTCTGTATTCTGTGTATGTATTACATTGCATTAATATTCATTGTGAAATTCAACTTACATTTATGGCAAGGAGCAAACTGTGAGGCTGGTTCGAATGATTACCATGTATAATAAGGTTACAAACCCCTACAAATCGTTTGTCAGCTTTTAACTTTCCCAATTTGGATTCATCATTTTTAGCAAGTTTTCCTAAACACGAAACTATTAGGCATGCTTGTTTTAACGACAGATGTGGAGAACACGACATTTGTAATAATACTTCGGGCTCAGTTGCTTGGAGTAAAGTAATATCCGTAACAATTAATGGATCATTTTGTGTGGAAGTTGATTGTGGCTCTGGGCTAACGGAATTGCTGCCTTCTGTGCTTTCTTTATCATTCTCTGCCTTCATGACTTTAGATTGCAGTTTTGATACCACTTTTCCGATGCTTTCTATTTGTACTTCATCACCGCTTACAATAGGAGTTTGCTGTGTTACAAGTTTTCCACTGTTTGCTGGTGGAATAGTGAAATGCCGAAATGACACTTTCAATGGATTCCGACCTCGCAGTAGAGCAGAGTTGACTAAACGACAGTAGCCGGGACAGGCCAACTGTTTTCCCATGCTTGAACAGACATTCATCTTGTTCCCTTAGATCATAAACCGAATTTGAGTAACTGTAATGAAATGAATAACAAAAATAATTATAGTTACGGAATATTTACAGTTCAGAATTTAGATACAGTAGTCTAGAAATAAAAGTTAATTTGAGAAAATACATTGCTGTATTTATCGATATATACACTTTTTTCAGACACTTACTGATTCCTACTAACAACTAATAACTATGCCCCAAATTAGGAGTGTTTACCTTTCTTAAACTACTAAATCATTACCATAATTACCAATTATACTTTTATTTATACTCCACCTAACGCATATATGATACTAATTATTAACTTAATAAATTTGAAGTGGATACTATTATAGGTATCACTAAAAATTAGCCTGAATTGTAGGGGAGAGGCTAACGATTACGCTTTGGATATAATTTTTAGAAACTGACAACTGACTGGGTTAACAGTCAGTTATTTTGCATAAAAAGTAATAAAACTTAATATTGGTAGTCAGGGGTTAATTTTTAACTTATAATAATTGCTGTTACTTATTATACTATATTTGTATTGTTCATTGACAATGACACCGATGTCGACTGTTTACCTTTGAAATATTTAATAGGAAAATGAAGTTATCCAAAATCCAAATTCGGCACCTGTGTGTTGGTACCTTTACGGTTCAGGATAAGTACGGGGCACTGGAATTGCTGGACAACTTTTTGACGAAGTGGAACTTTTAGGTCTACAGATCGGTAAGTGCAGCAATTAAAAATATCGGTGTTAATTATGTATGCAATGCAATTAGAAATCACATGGATATAGGATCGGACATTATCTTATTATTTGAAAGTCGTGGAAAAATAAAGGATGCATGTTGTACTGCATGCTAAAGTGAGTACAGCGGAGAGTTAAAAGTGAGATATTTTCTGTTTTATCACATACTTAGCAGTACACCTTGTTGTGTGAGTTCCCTACTTCACTATTAGAGAATCGAAGGCCCTGTACACTATATTTATTTTAAACTGTAACGGGTTACTTAATATTATGCTAAAGGCTGAAAATTGGCTCATTTACGCAAAATAAATTCTCCACGAATGGGAAATAATTCCAAGTTTTGTCCAGTGGTCCTGGAAGTATGCCCACCATAGGAGTACATTACAAAGGTCATGTGCCGCCATGTAAATAAATAATTTAATACACCGAGCAATAATCCTTGTATCGTTAAATTTTTATTTAATTTCGTAAAAACATTAAGTGTCAATCGTCTTTCGGTTGAATGTAACTATTTAAAGTTATTTAATGCCACACGAAATCAGACTTTCGACGAATACAGCTATAATAAATATTGACAACACATTTAGTACAATGGTACTACTTAAATTATTATTATATGGGTATTATGTGATGTTAGTTAACGATGAAGTCACAAGCCGGAATTACAAAACTCCTCACGATCAGTAATACAATTTGTAAGAAATAATTACAATTACATAAATATTTTATCTACTGCTTAGTTAGTAGATGTTAATTTCAATGTCATTAGTGTTTCATGTAAATAATGAATGGATTAATAGAAACAAAAAACATGAAGCAGGGAGGAGACAAAATAAAACATTACTGAAAATTCGAGTACTAGAAGACGAAGGTATGGTACAAGTCCTTATGTCATTAAGGGAATTTTGGAGCTCTATCCCGCAACGTAATCCAAAATAACATGTTGAAAATTTATGTCCACGAAAACATGACGACGTAACAGTAGAAGTGAAATTTTGGAGCACAGTCCCGAAACGTATTCCAAAATAGCAGGTTGTCGAAAATTTGTGTGCACGAAAACACGAGACCTAACGATAAATAGCATTTTGGAACGCTGTCACGAAACGTATTCCAAAATAGTTAACTAAAACATAGTGTCATAAGGATGCAGCGAAAACATTCATATTATTACAGACAATCCAATTATATACTGAATTAGACAGGCATCTTATAAAAATAGCATAATATGAAGGCAAATTTCGCAGCTAAGCAAATTTTAAGTACGATACCAAAATATAAATTTTACAGGATATTACATTTTACCAAATTAGTAAAAGGATGTCGTATTAATTTAAATTCTTACAATTACATATTTTAATTGGTTTGTTGGTAGCAATTGGGATATGGTAGACAAACTAGTTATTATGATATTATTCAATCTGCATAATTTGCAACTAACTAAAAGATACTTATAGATACTTGTTGATCATTCCTAAATGCTTAAAACTCATGATATTGCAATATACTAATACTAATAAATGTTTATGAATTAACTTCGATGAAAGACACTAGACATGCTTACCCCTATATTATCTGCACAATTCGCTGCATCCCTACATTATTACCACTAAAGTGATTACCGTTAAACTTTTCCTGCGACTTGCGCCGACTTTTTAGCTTTTATAAGAGCAGCTAGTTCCTGTAAAATTATTCACAGGGTTAGTATACATTTTGTCAGAGGGCAAATACTTGGTAGACTTTAAGATTCTAGCATATATTTTAATATAACTTTAATATTTTCACTTACTTTAAATCGAGCCATGCACTCCTTTTTGGTTCTTCCAGGAACGCATTCGGCTATCCGATCCCAGCGATCCGAATGTGACGAAGGATACGTTTTTAATGCTTGTTCTAGTAACTTTTGATCCTCTGTACCCCATGGTTTACTTTGAATGGCTTGTTTATCTTGAATAGTACCATTACCACCAACTTTTACTTGTGCGTCTGAAAATCAATACTATCAATTATGCCGTCCTAAACATTTAAATGTCAAACCTAAATAAGTTAAACTTTACATACTTTCATCATCTCTAGTCGTCGCTTCAGCCTCACAAACGAGCTGATTTTTTACCGTTTTTTCAAAAAACGAAAACGCCCTGTCGTTAGCTTCCTCTTTTAAGCTACTTTTAGAAAAGTCGGACGATTTTAGATCTTTTGCCTTTGCCAAAACTTCTTTCGCAGTACGTTTCTTTCCCGTTTGATGATGTTGATGTATGAAGTTTGCCACTACTTCCCATCTGCAAAGACAATCCAGAAATTAGTAGTCAAGTAGTCAATATAGATGACAAGGAATAGCTAATGGTGTTTGTGGTATATTTTAAGGTACAATCATTACCGTTGGATAGTACCAGCAGGAAATACATTAACAGCCTTGATTAGAAGAGAAAGTTCTTCATGGTTCCAGTCCGTTTTGGAATCCCCAGCAGAATTAATTGTACCGTTTCCATTCCGAATAACCGCTTTAGTACTTTCTTGTTTTTCCTGTTCAATTTTCGATACTAATTCTTCTACTTTCTTTAGGAAAATAACTTCGGCAGCTTCATAACTAAGACCGGTGAGCTCTTTATTCAGTTCTTCAAGACTATTGAGAAAAATTTTAAAATTTCGATTAATTGGACATTTACATTTATTCGGAAACTAGTTTCGAAATATTTATAAAATCTAGGCGATGGATGACCATTCGATATCACCAGTTTAGCTACCTAATTGGCCATTACTATTTCAATTAATGCAAATATTCAAGGTTGACATACAGCAGGTAGAGTATATTTTATGGCAGACGATGGGCAAAGGAAAGTGCAGTACACAGAGTAAAATACTCACAAAACCAATGGCTGTAAAATATATGTGAATCCGGTAACGTGGAAAAATTCCAGTAATAGGACTGACTATTTTATCCAATTGACGGTGAATTATATTTATAATTTATATATTATGTATATTTAACATTACAAATATTATACTTACGCTTGTAAAGAGGAGGATTCACATAAATGTTCTAGATGAGTAATGTTTTCCAGAGAAATTTTATCATCTTTTGAAAAATAGTTATACGACTTGCATATAGTCCTAAACGTCTTTCTTTCCTTTTTCATAGCCTTTTTAATTACTTCCTTTTCTTTTTTGGACGCCAATTCTTTTTCACGCTCCTCTGCTTCAATTTTCTCTCTTTCCAAACGAATCTTTTCATCTGCTTCATGTTTTAACTGAAAAAAGACAGATATAATTAACACTAAATTCATCATCTCCAAGAAAATATAGTGTTTTGTATCTGACAATAGATAAGCTAATGAATTTTATCCACTAACTTTGTCTTCTAGGTCCTTGGCTTCTTTAACCGCCATTTGTTTCGCCATCTTTTTAGCAACTTTCTTTTGATTATCCTCGTTCTTAAATATGATAATTCGGGGATCCGCATCATATGCGTTGTCAACAACTTGACGAATTCGTGACATTTCTTCTTTCTTGAGCTTAGCTCTGGCAATTTTGTTCTGTTTGTCGATCCAGCGACGTTCTTCCCGACTACAACACCAAATTATTTTTTATTATTAAATGTTTCTCATATTATATATGGAAACAATAATTGTCCATTATGCATTGTGGTTTGTTTTACTCAGTAATTCTGACATAACATTTTCTTATAATGTGTAAAATTGGGAGTCATGAATTTGTTGCACTTACTATTGGCCCTTTTCTTTATCTTCTTCGTCCAAATATGAGTATTCACGCCAGGAATCAAAATCGTACCAAAAGGAATAAAAGCGTTCTACTCTTTCCCTCGGGGTATACATATTTCCCAGCAATGGTACCGGCAGTGGAATGGACCACCGAGAATTCACCTCAAACCATTCGCCATATATCTGTAAATTCACAATTTGGTAATAACAATAATTAATAGAATACTACCATCGGTTTTGTGGATGTAATTTTTCACAAACAACTATGTTTCGAAAAACCTACAATTAGTTGCCTCTTAGGGTGTTAAGGAGCTCGATATTTAACAAAGCTGTTTCCGCATAAACATAATAATGTGTGTCATTTATTTAGAGGTAGCTACTGCATTAAACGAAATTCCCAAAACTTACTGTAAAAAAGTCTTCCGGAGATGAGCATGTTTTCGGAGGTACATAATCATCAAACATTGGATCCACAGAATCATACGCTCTTTTCTTGATTGGGTTTCCAAGAATTTCATAAGCTTTCACAATACATGCAAAATAATCTCCATCGGGATTAATCACTTCCCCAGCCCCTTGTCGCTTATCGGGATGATGCTTTAATACTCTGAGACGATCTGGAAAAAATATAAACGTGTACCTTTTTTGTCCAAATAATTTTAATGTTGATATCATTTGCGGCGACTAACTCAAATAAAAATAACATTGGTTACTTACAAACTTTTTTAATATCATCATCCGTAGCTCTGAATCTCAGTCCTTTCACCCCAATAACAGCATAATGATCTTGATCCTAAAGTTGGATAGACAAAAATTTAATTTTAAAAATGCTATAAACCCAAAAAAACGATTAATGTAAGTTGGTAAAAGTAAATTACAACGCTTTCGTAGGTTAGCAGGGTTTACACAACTAATACATAATGATAAATATAAGCTAAATACTTTATCGAGCGTGTATTTGTATTCCAGTGGACTTGATTTATACATAAGAATATATCAATTACAAATTATCCTCTTAATTGTATTCGTTCGAACTTACCTTCCATTGAGTCGGGTCTAAATTTACCAGGTAATCCAGATCTTCTGGGCTATCTATAATATGTACTGGAAATTTTGATTCCGCCCACTCTCGAGCTTGTTCAGATGCTCGACCCACACGATATTTCAGAAATATGTCAGTCTCCTTTTCTTGAGGTGTGAACCAGATATCTAAGCGAAGTAGGAAATGTGCCAATTAAGTAAGTTTGAAATTGAATGAACATTAGTTGACATGGTTAACCAAAATAAAAAAATAACCTTCTGATCTGATTTTCGAAGATAATCGTTTTTTTTATAATGCGTGCATCCTGAAACTATTTTTCTAATTCTCTAGCTATTCTATCATTCTACCACAAAGGCTCTTGCCGAGTAGGTACAACTTATTACTGCTGCTGGCCATCAAAGTTTTAAGAAAGTGAATTCAAAATTTAAATTTTTAATGAGCGCAATAACAAAAATGACGACTGTTGCTTCTATAAGATTGTTAAGAAGACAAGACAATTTAGTAAGCAAAAGTAACTGACAGCGGCTACCGGCATTCCAAAATAAAGGCAACCACACCAACAACCAGCAGCAGAATCTGATAAAGTCAGTATAGCGTGTGGCTGAGGCCTGCCTGGCCCACTGGCTAATACTGTTGACCAGGGTTGGGTTAATGGGGAAAAAAGAAGCTATATATCATGATCACGTCAATGCTTTATGCCGCACGGGGTTTATGCCCGCTCATTTTCTCTTCCTGTTTATAACAGGCACATTAATTTTGTTGGGGCGCAAAAATACTAATTTTGCTTACGTATGAGAGGCAAGCGAATTTTGTCGAAAATATTCGAAATTTATAATCAAGTTTCCAAAAGATGGCAAAAATGATATAAATACTTAAGAGTTGGGTTGCCTTATTTACGATTGGCTAATTGGGAAGTTACTACTGCTATTTACTGATTACTGTGTCACAAAATGTGACTATCCTTTATTGAAAGACACACTGTAGGAGCGAAATAGTTTTCTTTTGCAAAATCAAAAAAAACCAAGATTATTACCATTTTAGATGATATATGTAGCAGTCATTTCAATCGTCAAAAATTAATAGATGATTTGTGCATTCCCTCTTTTTGCTACCTGTCCTGTGTTACAGTCGAGAATATATACACAGGACAAGTAGCAAAAAGAGGGCCCGCACAATACATCTATAGTTCCCTTTTTTTGGGTATTTACACAGTTAATATATTACTTTATATCAACTTTGATTGCCCGAACAAACAGTACCAAAGTACCGCCGGAAATAATCAGCTGTTGTATCTAATCAGTAATCAATACAAGAGCAGAAATACCATAATAACCACAAGTATTCTCCTCTGTAAGAATTGTTTCTTGATGTTATTTCTGTTTTACTAATAACGCTTCTAAAAGCCATTTCCTAATACTTCTATTTTGACTAGTTTTATTATTATCGAGTACACACTTTGCAATTTTCACCACTCTAATTGCGGCGCTTCATTTGTAAACACACATTTACCAAAACAACAACCCTGGACTGCTGCTGGAGCCAGCCTGACGGTCAGACTGTCTTGCAACTTCTCACTGCAACACATCTGACAGCCTAGCTGTTGTTCTTTTTCGACTTTACTCATTCAGTGGAAACTGGCCTTTAGTCTCGTCTCATGTACGTAAAAGGCATAAGTATATTTTTTTACCTTGCGGATTTGCAACAATCAACGATAAGTCCTCAGACGCGGGGTCCGACGAGTTTCCACTCTTTTTTGCCATGTTGTGTTGTGAACTAAATATTTCTTATTCCAATGGCAACAAACAGCTGAGGCCCGTTTCCGGTCTGGATTTTGTACAAAATAAAGTGAAACCATATTGTTAGTGTTCTTTTTCAATACAGTCACAGTATGCATTATATTTTAAACTTACAACATACATAATATACCTACTAATAACTATTATGGCTAACAGCAAAACATAGTCAGTTTGTCAGTTACTACGAGTTACAGGTACGTGCACTATACCATAATAAAATAACGTTTTTATGTCATTTACTTTCTACCTACCACCTACGTTAAAAATCACACTACCGACGTATTTACTTCGCTTTAGCCATACAATTAAATCCCATTTTCGTATTCAATTCATTAATTCCTGTAATCTAAGTAGTTTAGTAGTGCTTTGAGAATACCGACCGAGGTGAGCAATTTGAATATTTATTTGTTAGATTATTGATTGATACTAGATAACTTTGAACTTAATAGTTCCACAATAATCGCCCCCGCCCCCGTTAGACATTTTAAGTGTAAATTTTATTCCAAAACTGGGAAATCACGGCCACCGGTGTACGTATGCTTAGACACCTTAGGTTTGTGACGTACCGTACAAGTAATAATGTTCATAGTTCATTGGCAAAAAATCCCATCTTTAAAAATTTAACTAAAATAACTAAAAAGCTCCCACAATGGAGAGAAATAGCACACTCTGTAGTACACCATCAACTAATTCTTATCCTGCAGCAACCCTTATGTCCCCTGATATTTCATACACAATATATAATTAATTTAATCAGTTAATTAGCTAAATCTTTAGCATAAAATTTTACTTACAATTTAGTGCGGGTAATCAACGTTTGCAACAATACCTTGTTCAGTAGTACCATAACCACCACGCTTATGTGCAGAATACTTCATAGTTGAGTTTTGAGCGCGCAAACCGAATAGCAATATGTAGTATTCCTGTTCTTTTACCCCTGAAAATTTAGACGTAATCAAAATTTTGAGATTTTTTGACCCCCCTCTCACCTACATCTGGGGCATGGTAAGGGGTCTGGGATTTCGAAGCAATATGTAGTATTCCTGTTCTGTTACTGAAAATTTAGTCATTAAATGACGTAATCAAAATTTTGAGATTTTTTGACCCCCCTTTCATTTACATCTGGGGTATGGTATGGGGTCTGTGGTTTCGAATGTGGCCTGAAACCTGCGAACCCTCTTCCCCCCTCAGATGCCAACGTCGTTTATGCGACATCCCTAAAGAAAGAATATCACTAATATCATATCACATTGCATTATTCTATTGTACTATGGTTGTAAAATCCTCTATAGTGCATAATAAAAGTAAATTTAGAATTAATGCCGTAAAATTCCCCCTTGCATGGGTCCAAAGAAGTATTTTCCCCTTTAGCATTTAATAAAGCGTAGCCGTATTCTCAAGTTTTGTACAACTTTGAAAATACAATAATTATTGTCCAGTGCATTTAATTTAAAGAAAATGCATTTACACAATTTTCAGTGCAATTGATGCTTTTTCGCTGCCGTACCCGTGTATTGAGATAATCTAAATGTTGCGGTTGTAATAAAGAACCCAATGCTAAGGGAGGGTTCAATTAAATTTATACAGGATACATGTAGTAGATTGAGTGTAGTAAGTAGTGGGAACAGTGGGAAGTATTTACCATGTACAGCATATAGTAATAGTTTAGTAAAGTAGGTAAAAGGAAGGAACTTATTGGTTCTGCTCAGACAGAAGTTCTGCCGCAGCTGAGAAGAGAAGACTAAAACTACTTCTTGGCTAATATTTAAATTTTAGTTAATTAATCTTGTATTTCATATTAATAACTTTTAGCAACATATTCCAGGTTTGTGAACCGCTATTAAACACATACAATTTGGGTAAAAAATGAAACATTAGGCATTTGAATTTCAGGCGTTGCTATTTACTATTAATATTTAGTTTTTCATAGTAACCTTATAGTTGAGGGGGGGGGGAGGGGGAGGGGTATGTATAAAGTGTTTTACTGAATAGGCGTGAGTTGTTATTTATAAGCAGTGTTTTAGTACAATTTATTTATTGCTTTAATTTGGATTTAATTTCAGTTATGTCTGCAGTAGGACGAACTCAGGTACAAAAACTGCTACAGAATGTGTGGCTCCCCTCAAGTGGAACTAAGTCAGTCTTGCGGGCTACACCGATTGGGAGTCATCAAAAAAGGAGGTGGTACAGTACTGATCCGCATGTCGATTTGGCCCAATTGGCTAAGGTATTTTATTAATAATTAAAAATATGACCTCTAACAGTACAGTGGCTGTTCTTATTGCTATACTGCCTTACAATTAGGCATATTCAAAAGAAAATGGCAGTGTAATATTCGTTCTTTTAACTATCAGGAAAATGTAATTGTAATTGATATAACAATTGTAAAAATTGGTAACATTTTTGATTTTAGAATTTGCCGAAAGCCAAATATGGAGGGAGACATACAGTAACGATGCTTGCGGGTGGTGGCATCGGTCCTGAACTGATGTCATATGTGAAAGAAGTCTTCAGGTAAATTATTGTATTTGATTTAACAGAGAATTTGTCAAGTTGTGATGGAAATTATAGGAAATGTTCGACGATATTTTATCACAGTCACTTTCAATCTCCATAAAATCGAAAACGCTCCTAAAGAATATTTTTGCAACTATTTTGTGTAGGCTAGGAAGCAGATAAAAATATCATTAATTTAATTGTAATATATCTACTTATTTTGTAGGTCGCTATACTAGTAGGCAATTTGGGCATATGTAGATTATTGTATTAATCCTTATTTTAGTGTTTACTCATCCAGTTTTACGAATTAAATGTTATAAACATAACGAATAGTTTAAATTGAGTTTTAAAACACTAGCTAATGTAATATTTGTAATTTTCAATGAAGATATGCTGGTGTTCCAGTTGATTTTGAAGAGGTTCCTATCGATCCTCATTCTGAAGGAACAGACGACTTGGAAACAGCTATTACATCGATTCGCAGAAACGGTGTTGCCTTAAAAGGTATTAATATAGAAATACAAAATGTAGCAATGTACCTGAAAATTCTACCCATTGATAATATGTTTTTTAACTTACAGGCAACATTGAAACTCGCAGTAACAGTCCAAATGTCATGTCGAGAAACGTGGCATTAAGAAATGAGCTGGACTTGTACGTCAACGTCTTACACTGTCGCTCTTATCCTGGAATAGTTTCTCGCCATAAGGATGTGGATATAATGATTGTTAGGCAAAACACAGAGGGAGAATATGCCATGATGGAGCATGAGGTTTCAAATAATTCCCATATTATAAGCCTTTATTAACTGTTGAAATATTATAATAATGTGTGTTTTATTGCTGTTTATGTATGTTATGTTTTCGCATTGTTGCATTTAAAATTCTAATAATATTGTGATGTTTTTATAGAGTGTCCACGGGGTCGTCGAGTGTCTTAAAGTAGTCACTAGAGAAAATTCAGAGCGCGTAGCTCGGTTTGCTTTTGAATTCGCTAAAAAGAATAATCGTCGCAAAGTAACCACAATTCACAAGGCCAACATAATGTAAAATCTTGTTTCGTACCATTAATAAAATATGCCATTACGTAATTTTTTCATTTTTTTGAAATTCGACAATTATTGTTTTGTTTCAGGAAGTCGTCGGACGGCTTATTTTTAGAAATCAGCCGTCAGGTGGCTAAAGAATATCCCGAGATAGAACACAATGACATGATTATTGACAACTGTTGTATGCAACTAGTTTCTAAACCTCATCAGTTTGATGTCATGTTAATGACAAATCTGTATGGAACCATCGTGACAAATGTCATTTGTGGATTGATTGGTGGTGCCGGATTGCTGTCTGGGCGTAATTATGGAAACGATGTATGCCTCTTATTTATAATACTGATATGTTTAGTGTGGAATAACATTATAATGTATATATAATAGAAATTATAATGCCAGTGAAAGTATACGTATAACGTGGCCTGAGTAATGTTTCAGTATGCCGTTTTCGAACCTGGAACTCGTAATACCGGTACAGCGATTGCTGGAAAGAATATTGCTAACCCAATATCAATGATGAGTGCTGCTGCAGATCTATTGGCCCATCTTCAACTAACGAACCATTCGATTTGGCTCAACGAAGCAATAGAAAAGACGATCAACGATGACAAAATCCATACTCCGGGTAAGTTATTGATAAGCAATACATTGGGAATCAAGATAACATCAATAATATGCCTCTTACTGAAATAATTACTAACAATTGACTTTCTTTACAGATTTGGGGGGAGAAGCGACAAGTATGGA
The DNA here is from genome assembly GCA_034694165.1 of Tomocerus mixtus. Lineage (NCBI taxonomy): Eukaryota > Metazoa > Arthropoda > Collembola > Entomobryomorpha > Tomoceridae > Tomocerus > Tomocerus mixtus. The sequence continues at coordinate 25,300 of JAQFYC010000336.1, forward strand.
TGTGGTGAAGAGCATCGTTACGTATCTTCAGGCGAAAACTAAGGTTGAAAATTGGTAACACTAAATTAACTTTTTGTAACCAGTTTCCCTGATGAATTTTGATCTAGTCGTCTGTAACCGTAATCCCTTTATAATTCTGCATCGCATGGGGAGTGTTATAGTGTAGAATACATCTAGATGAATTTTCATTTTTGTGTGAAGTTTTGTTGGAGTTCTCCATCCAGAGGATTTTAATCCAGCCCTAATGCCATGCTGCCAGTGCCTTTCAGTTTTACAGTTTTTCGTGCAGGACGACTGTTGCGGTGGTGTATGATGACATTAATAACATTAGTCAACTAGAGTAGCTAATAGCTACTTATTGCCAGCTCACCCATATAGTGTAGCGATAGCAAGTTGCCAGCAAATTACTCCGTGTGTCGTCTCAGCTTTGCCTACTACGGCAGTTTGCTGATATTTGATAGCCTTACAATAGTGTAACATAGTGTTCCGTACGACGGGTTTCTAAAAGACCCATAACATGCTGAAAGTGAAAGTGATACTAATACTACAACTGGGATGTAGAATATATGAATGAGTTCATTAACTGGCGACAATCAAAAACTGTATAAATTTTGTTTTTTGTGACCTGGTCTTCAAAGCCTCATCGCCAAGCCATAATCATAAATTATGATTATACAATGGGATTTAGAGAAAGAATTTCAATTTCACATTATCTGTCAACAGTGATTTATATTGAACAGAAGAGATAGATAGATACTATATTTCTTAATGTAGGAAAGCATTTTCCTGATGATTATTTTTCTGCCATATTAATGTATTCCATTTCTATAAGCAACGTATCTTGCATTATATTTACATAATAGCATAATTAGCAAGCTGAAGTACATGCTTAATTCTTTAATAAAATATTATTTGTAGCGATTAAGCACATACTATAAACTGTATTTACTGCTGAACTAAACGTTTAATCTTTCTGAATGGAAAAGCCAATATAGTACGTAGTATAGTACGCCATTCAGATATAAGTAATATATAAGTGTACTTAAAAGTATTTATTCTAGAATTAAATTATTATTCAAAATAGTCATAAAGTTATAAATATTAACTAATTACCCAATTATGTTACATGCTGCGTTTCTTATTTACTGTTAGTCTGGACAAGGATTTTTTCCAGACCACAGTTTACTCTAAAGGGGTAATGTCACATCTATTCTCTTGTATCACGAGTGGGGTGAGTGTGGTCAATTATTGTAGTAGAGCAGAGCTTAAACAGCACGCTTCCGCTGTAGAGAAGCAAATAGTTAATTTAATCGTATGGCAGTATCAATATTTAAGGATTTTGAACGATTGTTCCACAATAGAAACATTACTAATCTTTTGTCTGTCTGTTAATATTTATTTAATTTATTAAGAAAAATTTAGCATAATAAATTATATCACAACGTTATTTAATGGCAGTGGCACGCCACTTATTCTCCACAAGGCTGTCCGTGTTGTAGTAGTTGATAAGTAGTTCCACATCCACACTAAAGCCTATTCATAATATTGTTACGATTTTTATGTGCGAAAATATTATCATGGCAGTTTGACAAGCAGTTTCCATTTGCATTGTCGTTGATATAAGGTATTTGAGTTTCTTGTATTTATATTTATGTTTTCCAATGCTTGCTTAATGCAACACAGCATTTTGGGGGCAAGACTAAAGAACTGAATGCTATAGCGGTAATATTAATTTTTGCAAATCAAAATGCTTGGGTTTACTAAGGAAAAATACTAAATAAATAATAAGCTAGAGTGCAGCTTGCATGCCTGTTTAAAATGTGTAACAAATAACCAGCAAACAGAAAATGCACGCAAATATATGACTCTGTGAGTCAGTGGGCTTGTAATAAAAAATATATAAAATGAAGCACTACAAAATATATATGCATATGCAATACTATACTAACGCTATGAGAATGCCATTACAATAAATGTCATGAATCACGTAGTAAAAGGTTGATTCTGCAGTTTCCTTTACACGTATAATATATGTTACGCTGAAACTGGGAATGGGAGTAAAATTAAGCTGGCTGGCTGGATAATATAATTAATGCGATTATAATTTGAATTGGGAATACTTTATCCATATCGTATCGTATCTGCTGAGGAGTGGGTGACTGTAAATAATTAAATTATAAAACGGAAATGGATGAATGATTAGTTAACAATTGGGAATGTGGGTTTATTGTAATTCTAAAAATATATTATTTTATGTATTGCATCCCTACCCTATAGTAATGTATAATACATTGCATGTGTATAATATAAGGACTAATTGACTTTGTGTCATATTTTCAGGCAAGCATCATCTAGATATCGAAAATGGAAATCCCACCATCGTACCCCTAAGAGAAGAATGAGATCGCAGCCACGGAATGGAGTTACAGACAATATAATAGTATGTAGTATGTTGTATTAAATTAGATTGTATTACGTAATCAGGCTAATGTCTTAAACTGATTATGAAAATATAAATGTTATCTCAATTGTACTTATTTAAAAAGTAACAAACGTTAAATACACTTCCGCTGTGTTAAATGTAGCTTTAACGTGATCATGTTAAATATAAATGTTATCTCAATTGTACGCTGTCAAAAAGTGTTGATAGTCACGTAAATTTTAACCTGATTACATTGGACGTTACCGAAAATCACATAAACTGTGTTAAGGATAGCTTTAATTATAATAGCTCAAAGTATCATGTGAAATAAAATGTTAAATATTTAATAGGAAATAGAAATATATAATTGTTGAGGAATCTGTGTAACTCTGGTCAGTTAAGGAACACACTTTCGTTTACGCTTTTAAGTTCGCTTCACGTTCGCTTGTGCGCTGCACTATAGGAATCATCAACAGGTCTTATAATAAGCAGTGGTAGTGTCAGTTACGACTTTGGTATTTTAAAAATAATCTCATTTAACAGTATTGTAGAAAAGTCATCTATAAGCAGAAAGACTCGTGTCATTATGTAATGTACCGATATAAGGGAACTAATAAACGAAAATTTAAAAAAAAGGAACTCACCACTAATGCAAATATGGTGTTATTTTAATTTTAGTGCTGGGAAATGATAATTGTGCATTTATACATTTTGGAAGTCTTAACAATTTCTCATTCCAGTGCAGGTATGCAGTAGTATATATTTCTTCTTTTTAATGCTTTGCTGCGTAAAAATATGAAAACGATGTTCTGGTGATCATAGTCAACCATGAAATGTTTCTCACTGCACCTATTTAATTTTAACATGCCAAACAAATGAAAATGATATTTCATAAAAATAATAACGCAAACTTAATTTCTAATTACATACATAAGTTTTATTTTTTAATTTTATAGTTAAACAGATAGCAGACATGCATAACATTTCATTGATACTCCTCATATTATTTTATAGATTAACATACTATAATTCATGTTACAGTAACACAATTATCATTTGCATTACATAGGTAAGTACATACATCGCATTCATTGCAGTAATGTATCTAATACTATTTGTTTTCTAACGACTACCATTAAAACGTTAATTCAACTTAATATAATATAGCTTTTATTCAACAGTAAACAATATTGTCAATTAAAATGGCAATTATTTTTGCCTAATTTCATTAGTGAAAAGTAAAAGTTTATATGCGAAGATAAACAGAATACTCGATTTTGTAACATAAATCAATTTCATCTTTAGTAGATGAATGGGACTATGGGACATATATTACAGCCCACTAAAATTAAGCGCAATTAACAACATATAGAAAAAATTAAGTGGCCTTAATCCAAAAAAATTGTAGTTCAAACGGTCATTATGAATGCCTATTTTTATAATAAACATTAGGGGTTATGCTAGAATAAATAGGCTGCATACACAAATTGGCATTACCAAGCGCTATAGTCCAAAAAATTGTCCAGAGTCCATTGAAAGCATACACGACGCAGACTATCCAGAAGGTAAAGATAAACAGAGGAAACCTTTGTCTGTCCATCATTAAGCCTCACTTGCGCCCCCTCCAACATATGTGTGAGTATGGCAGTGCTATGACATGTTGGATATGAGTAATTGTACCTAAATTACACTGCAGGTTTACTCATTGGCTCTGTTCCAGCCAATCAATCACATTACAGGACGTGCAGTGAGACTGTACATTCGAAGGACACTCTAGTGCGTTCCTAATTGCATAGATAATCAAGTCAAAGAAAAAAGTCCAGTTGTCTGAGACAAAATATAGCTGCGAATACTTTTAATTTCAGCTGACCTCGCGTCAGCAATTCGAATGTTCTAATACAGTGTAAAAATCTCATTCGTCCATTTTCAGTTTCTTTGTCGTCACGGGTGAGCTTTTATCGGTTGCACGTTTTAGCATTGCTGACTTAGAAGGACTGAAATTTGGAAATGCAGATTCTAAAAATAAAAGAAAACATTGTTAATAGTTATGAATATGGTTAAAAATTGTAGGGCATGACAAAATGAGGAAAAAAGGATAATATATATCATACCTTGAAGCCACCTAACTTGAGTAGCTGGCCCATATCCCTTTTCGTTTTTAGCAGCAATTCGGAAGATTATGGCTGGTTTTGCTGTGGTGTCAACATGTCCAGTGGACAACGATACATTAGGAACTGTACATTGATTCGATGGTCCACAGTACACTCGGACAAATGAAAGATTAGGTGCTGGTTTTGCATCAGGCTGAAAATTTAAAATATGAGTTTTATTAAGATACATATCTATAAATATATATTTAAGATACAGTACATACAGAGAGACAGACAACTACTATCACAGTAGTGGACATCCCCAATAAGGCACCTCCCATCCACTGTACGGTGGCGGTGGAGGGGAGGTGCCATGGGGATGTGCACGTATTGTACTACTATAATACTATACTATACATATATGTCGTAGTCCTATGCAACGACCAGGCGCGGTCTCCCATTAATTAATAAGTGTGTCACACATTACGTGCATTTGAAACGCGATCCTAGGATCAAGCATAAGATCAGTATCTTAAAGTGTAGATTATAATAAAAAAATATTTACCAATGATGTAGGATATACATGCTTTACAGCCAAGTACACAGAATACTCTAGTATATCACCATAAGAATGTTGTGGCGGCTCCCAATGAATGACGGCTCCTTCCATTGATTTGGAGATTTTAATTGCTGATGGGGCTCCTGGAAATCCGGGTAAGCAAGTTTTGAAGGCTGATACCTAAGAACATTGAAAAAAATCAAAACTGTAGTAAATGCATGTGTTAAGTTTAAGGTAACAATATTACATAAATGAGGTCCAATTCATACCTCACTCCAGGGACCGCGTCCACAAGAATTGACAGCCGCAACGCGGAATTTATATGCGGTACCAGGTTGAAGGTCGATTTTCTTTTTGATGAACTCCAAATTTCGATTGATGTCGCTATCCGGTTTTAATTCATGCAATTTTTCGCTGACATTGAAATACATTTTAACTGAGAGGGACGTGAATTTTGTGTAACAGATATCCATCCACTTGTCTTTTCTCTCTTCTTCGTTTGATTCCGTTGCAGGCTTGGTAGTAGTGCTGACAGCTGGGATTGCATTGCCATTGGTAACAGATGTAAGCATTCTTTGTTGGATTAGCGAGGCTGTGGAAGTGGACGTCAATTCAGACTTTATAGGTCTTGCAGATGCAGCTGTGGCGGCAGAAGCAAGGGTGCTTAAAGGGTCTGTTTCTTCAAGAATACTCAACAAATCTTCCGAAAGTTTTAGCTCTTTCGGTGGTTGGCTAATTAATTTCTGGCTAACATCTCCCAAGTCAGCTAAAGATAGTGCATCTGAGTTCGACATTGGTACGGCTCCAACTCCAATTGGCAAAATAGATTGAACCGCTTGAGATTCTAATTTCCTTGGGCTCAGCGTATTAGATGAATCGGCTGGTACATTCATTGTTAGGTTTGATTCTGGTAAGCCGTACTTCTTCAACAATAAGGCATCTCCACCTTCATTCATCCCGATGTTGCTGCCATCAGTTGAAGCCTTAACTCCTTCCATTGCAAAAATAGAGTTCGGATCTATCGAGCCTTCAGCTTCAATTTTTGCACATAGCTTGACTTCAGCTTCCATTTTACTTACTTCATCCTCGTTCAGTGAATCCTCTCCACCTTCCATCAATTCAAACTCTGTTGTTGACATCAATTTATTATTAACGTCTACAGACATCTCACTTCTAGGCTCTCCCTTTTGACTTCCTATTAAGTCGGCAGTCTCTCCTTGATAACCTGAACTTCCTTGTAAGGTGTGGTCCGCAGGCTGAGTTCCTCCAGAAGAGTTGGTGGGAGCTGCGTCCAACGCTTGTCCAGACTCAGACTGTTGAGCTTTAGTGTTATCTTCATCAATACTGCCCCCACCTTTCAGCCCAAACTCGGTCTTCCAACTAAAGGTACTGGAAGCTGAATACATGTGACCACCTTTGAGACCCATGGAAGCTTCATCTGGCCCTCCGTTTTGTACAACAAATTGTTCGGAATTAGTTTCCATTTGAGATCCTTCAGCTCCCTTGTCATCTAAAGAAGTTGGGATTCCCATTTCCAAAGAAACTTGGTCGCCTTTCAAAAATATACTCCCTTGTTCAGTTCCAATTAATTCAGCAGCCTCCTCGGCTGTTAGAGTGTCTTCGAAGCTGCCAAGAGTTACACCCAATGCATCCGCCTCTTGAAGATTAACATCCTGAGGTGCTTCGTCGTTAGATTCTAATAAGCCTGCTTCCGCCGCAAGTGCCGCCAAGGCAGCATCTGTCGTCGCAGGACCTTCAGAAGGGGCAAGTGTGTATTGTACGGTTGACGGGTTGGCTCGACCAGCCTGTTGAGTAACAACTACAAACTTTGTGTTTTTGTCTCCGATGTTTGTCGCAGTATTTGGTGAAGACACATTTTGGAAGTTTTGGATAACTTTACCAGTTTGGTTGCTAAGAAAGGTAACTTTTGGACCTGCCATTGAAACTGCTACTTGCTTTCCTCCGATGGTAATAGTTTGTTGCTGAAGACCTTGTGGCAATTGGACCAGTTGACCGCTTGCTGTTTGTATGTACTGTGTGGGTTTCTTGGCCATGTCCCCTGATTGGAGAAGAACCTTATTTGACCCAGGAACCATTTTCCCATAAGCCAAAGGTTGTCCGCCGGTTGAGGACAATTGAAGCATTTTGAATTGGCCAGCCTGTTGTTGAGACCCCTGAACTGCGGTTGTACCAACAACTTGGGTAGTACCGGTACCAGCCATTGACGTTGTAATGCCGTGTATATTCTGGAGCTGCCTAATGCTTGACGCTTGGGTAACTACGACAACTTGTTGACCTTGTCCTCGTGGAGCAATGCCTGTAACCTTTCCCGCTGAATTTACAATTGTGTAGGTGGGAGCTTTGCCTGTAACTTGTTGGGACACAGTACCAGGTTTGCTTAGAGTTACATAATTACTTGGAAGTCCTTGTCCGGATAATCCTAAAATCTGTTGGCCTTGTTGATTCGTGCCTAAAATTGTCGCAGTTTGCTTTCCTCCGGGTGCCGTTTGTACAAGTTTGACGATAGACATCGGTTTACTTGCCATCGTTGTCATAGTTTGGGTATTAGCTCCGGCGGGTTTAGATTGGATAACGTTAGGCACATTTTGAAGAGCCATTCCTTGGCTTGTCTTTACTACTGTGAAAGGACCAGCATTGCCAGGCTGCTTAAGGATGATTTGCTTTGCTCCAGCAGGAATGCCTGTGGTGCTCATGACAGGACCCACTCGAACTTGCTTTCCTCCCACCATTGTCACTTTTTGTGTATACATTCCTGCCTGACCTGCTTGACTTGCTGACACAATTTTCATGGGCGTCGATACGGGCGTTTGAATTTTTTGTGTGGCACAAGCAGCTGCTGCCAAGGCTTGCATTCCACTTAGCTGTTGAGATGCACTTGTAGGTTGGGCTGTAGTGGTTGTGGAGATAATGGGGACCTGGCCCGCTTGTTTTTGTGGCTGCACGAATTTCGGATTAACAACGCGGACAGTTCCAGGAGCAGTGCCCACTTGGATTGGTGAGCGAAGTCTTACTATCCCTCTTCCAGTTTGCTGAGGGGAACCAGGAGCTTGTCTAACTATCTTCCCCCCAGACCCAAATAGTGCATTGCTGGCCGTTCCAGCTAGACTGGGTGGAAGAGATACTAAGCTGGAAACAGAAGGCAAAACTGCAGGGCTAACAACAGAACTTGTAATCACTGAGCCACTTCCCACTCCGGATGGAATTGGCATAGACACTGCGCTGGTAATAGACGTAGAAGCTGCCGCCGTCATCGGTGACAAGGAATGTGTGAATTGTACGTGTGTAGGTGTTGTCGTTGTCCCAGTTGAAAATATAGTTGGAAGTTGTTGTGAAGTTGGAAGCTGACCGATCTGAATCTGCCCCGCTGAAGCCATTATTTGCTGAGGCAAGTGAGGCAATGGTTTTGGATTCTGGATCACTGGCGGAATAGCTGATATGGCAGGCTTTGATGTTGGCATTGGGGTCATTATTGTAGATGAAGGCAATGCAGAGACAGAAGTTGGAGCCATCGATGGGATGGTATTGGGATCTTTGGAAGGTGGCACATCATACTTTTGAATTTGAACCAAATATCCTTCAGCATATGGAACTGGATTCCAGGAAACTTCCAGAGCATTGGTTGCCGCCCTAACTAACTGTACCTTTCCAGGAGCAGGAGGCCTTTCTACTTCCAAATGCCACAAGTCTTTGCAACAAACCTGATTATTCCAGGCTTTCCGGTAGCCATCTCTACCAGACCATATGTATAGACGAGTGTGTATGGCGACAGCACAGTGCCCAGCCCTGGCTCTTGGTACAGTGTCGTCTAATGCGTCCATATATAAATTTTCCCAAGTCATCGTATCTAAGAATGAATACAAATATCTAAATAGGTAACTCCCATAAATTGAATTACATTTTTGAATTGGTAGTAAATTGAAATAGGAAAATGCATACCTAGATTTAGGCAGGCTAATGAATTTGTGCACTTCCACTCTTTCTCATGAGTTGAAGTCTTTAAATCGTCCAAAACAAGAGGCACCCATCCTCCAAAGACGTACATTTTATTTCCAATTAGCGTAGCACTATGTAAAGATCTTGGCAGTGGTTGAGGTCCGGCAACAGAGGGTTTGTTCCAAGTAAAAGTATCTATTTAGTTACATATCAATTTTAAAGAACCATTATTATTTATTATATGGATTGTATTATTCTATAAAACCCCATTTTTCAATAAATCGATAATTATAATTGTATTTAATAACCTAAATGCAGTAGCCACAAATCGCCCAGTCGGCAGCCACTCATACCGCCATAGATTATCAATTTTGGGTGAGATCCATCCTTATCAGTAAATCCAACGGCCGTATGAGACTCCCTGGGAGACGGTGCCTGTCCAAAGGTGGTTGGAATGTCCCATAAAACAGTTCCGTTTGGTTTGAGCTCCAAAGCATATAAATCATTTAAATAACGTGGTATGTTATTCTTCGGGTCTTCGCTTTCGTTTGCCAGACCACCAAACAGGTAAGCCACGTTATTAACTAAAGTAAAACTGTGCCCTAATCTTGGACACGGACTTTCGCCTGACCGTGGCGGTTTCGGTTTTAATTTTTTCCACTCCCATCTGCTTGCCTAAATTTCAAAATGATTAAAATTAAGCATTTTCACGCCTATTGTTGCCATTTAGCAAATATATAAGCAATTTTTCTTGCCATATTTTAGTAGGCTCATGTTTTGCCAACCTGTAATTCATATAAATCATTTGAGTAGCGTCCATATTCCACCATTCCTCCAAACGCCAAAATTCTTGTAGAATCAACAATAAATCCATAGGCAGCGCATCCAGGTGGGATTTCTCCCCTTACAACGGGTTGAAACCATTGGTTCGTTGCTGAAAAAATTCATAAAATATTGCAAAATCTCAATGGCATTTTTAACTCTTCTAATTACATCTACTTTTTATCGCGCCTAGATAATATTTATATGTTACAGTTTTCTCATCTGATATTTTTCCATTACATAGAAATTAATCATGCTTTATAAAGATGCATTCATAGTTAATGATAGTGAAGCAAGTTGCAAAAGTATGAACAAGGTAGACAATTATATTAGTCTTTATAATATACCCGTATTATATACATGCAGTTCATCAACAATCCCTTCGTTGCCACCGCCGAAAACGACCATTAAATCTTTTATGGCAACAGCCCGATGCCCGTGGCGGGGTCGGGGTTGTGAACCAGTGGTATCCGTGATCTTTTTCCATTTTAATGTCGGTGCCGCCATTCTTGTCGATTAAAGCCAATTCACTTAAGCCGCATAAATATTTGCGACGTTATTTTAATTAGAGTACAGTAGCTTTCACCAACACTCTCAATGTATTATACACAGATGAACCACTATAACATCTACTGTCTATGCCAAAATACTAGAGCACGCGTTGCCTCATATTTAAAGTACATATCTGCTGGTTCGCTACTCACAAACGCAAAGAAGGCAGGGATACACAACATACAACTTTTACTTAACAAACACAATACACTTTTACACTAATATTCCGTCGCCCTCACGTAAGCGAATGAACAGACTTCTTTTCTACAAGCCAATCTTTTTAAACAGCCTCACAAAACTATTCAATTGTCGTTTCTACGGCCTGTGCGCCGACTACTTACTCTCACAATGCACGGCCTAAATGGAAGAGGTGTTCGTACTGTGCTGCTTTAGTAACGAAATAGGAAAATTGTTGGGACGCTTTGATAGCATAGCAGGAAAGACAAACTCCAACCGGATTAATAATTAATTTACCTTAAAATAGATGGGGCCAGGGTGTAAAACCGGCGTGCCGGAAATAGATTATGCCCGATGCCGGATTTAAAAATCAATTTACAACAAAGGAATCAATATGGCGGCACTTGATCTCCGGCAATTCGGGCATGCCGGAAAAGAATTTTGTCGGTCATCTCCGGCATTTACCGCAATTTACGGCATCGGATATTTCTGGCACACTCGACACCCTGGATGGGGCTATAATATACACCGCGCATTTTAGTAGTACACATTCACATTCCTATCGTTAAGGATTGGTAAACATAAATTAAATTCAGCAAGCATGCACCATAATCCGCGGAGTATATTGAGAGTCTTACACTAGACTTACAGATATTTACTACATTGCATTTTGCATTGTAGTATTTATTAGACTTAGACTGAGACTATAGTTATAATATAGACTACGTATACAGTATGACTATATTTAGCTTCAGATACATTTCGCCAGTTAGGTTATACATGTCTATAAGCCATACAAAGAATGCTAGTGCTCTCAGCTCTCATCTAGTGCAATACAGGGTTTATGCATAGACAACGTAAAAAATAAATATTTAGTTATAATGACGGTACATATATAACAAGTCTGACATTATTGCTGTGCCCAATAATAGTTGTATTTATAATATGAACTAAATAAGTGTTGCTAACAGAGGAGCTAATGTTATACTTAGTACTATATATTATTCGAAGATCTTCATATAATGTTATTACATATATACCTGTAAAAGTAAGCATTCGAAATAGGAGTATTAGAATGTGTTTATGCTATAGACAGCAGAATTTCTAAATATTTACAATTATATGCTTCAGCGCTTATGCTGCAGTGTATAAGATAAGAAATGTTCATACATATTATTGTATCAAAATATAGGAAACCACCCGTAACAGAAAATACCTTTTTACATAGGTGTATGTAGGCCCATTTAACAAAAGTAGAAAATGTTATAATTATAACCAATAATCGCATACCGTTCTCTCTTTTTTCTTGCATAATATTTTACGTAGGTTGTGGTTGCATTGTATTATTATTTTGTTTTTCTAGTTTAATGTATTAGATGTGTATGTGTGTGTAGGTATGCTGCTTTTAGATGTTAGTTAATTTGGTAGTTGTTTATAAAATTTAATTCTCACAATTAGCTACGTCCTTTACCTTTAAAAGTTAAATAGTTTAGCATAGGTCATAGGTTATCAGAATTAGAAAATTGAAAATAGGGTAGTAGTGCAAATGGTGTAGTGATATAATGGTGACCTGACCTTCCTGTAATCATATTCGACACTCAACATAGTTAACATACACAAACAAGTCAAAAGAGTTACAATTTCAAGAATACGAAGAAAGAAACAAAATTTTAAAATAGTTATGTAGTTAATCTTGATGAGTCTTCCACATTATTTGGGTCATCTTTTATTGTTCTCTATCACGTCAGTGAATAAACAACCAATTGCCGTCATATATCATCTATAAGTGAGTCAATCATTTCTAATTTTATCCTTCATTTCGATGTAAGTGGTGATTCCTTTTTTCCTGTCACCTGTTGCATCCCTGCTTTCACGTTATCTGGCTCAGATCCACCAGTTGCATGCTTCTTGTATACATACCGTACGAAAAATAGAACAATGAACAAGTTTCCGTAAAGCATTCCAAATAATTTTATTAATAATTTGATACGTTTTTATACCATTACAACTAGGATATCTTTACTCATTATGCAGTGTTGAATGTATTACAATATAATATTTGAAATTTAGAAGATCGTTTTTATCATAAACTTGAGACGAATGCGCATTGTAGGTATTTGCTTGTAACATATTTCATTTTTGATTTGAAATTTTCTTTTAGAATACTTGAAGTAATGATTTCGATGGACTTTTTACAAACGTTACATTATAATACTAAACCAATTGTTTCTTTAGAGTCCTTGTATGAATATTGTAGTAGAAAGATAAAAATCCGACAATTGCTATACTTGATACTATACTAATATACTAATTGGTAGAACTTTATACATTTATTTTACGTCGCTTTTTATTCCTAACTTTCATTTGAATCGTACTGGCAACTGGGAAATATTTTATCCTCGTTGAATGCTACCATTCATTGCTAATAAAATATTTACACTCTGTCTCGTCTCACTTTTTATATGTTACATTACGATAGGTAGGTGTAAAAATAATAGCACTACAATATATGAATGTCGTACCTAACTAATGTTTGTATGTTTTTTTTAAATTACAGATAAAGAATCCTAATTCGTAATTCCTGAGTATATCACAATCCTAAGTTCATTAGGGGGACTCGCCACATCATGATTCACTAAAAATAGCAACCAGAACCATTAAGTGCTCAGTGCTGATGCTTATTACCGTATTCCGGGATATGAGCGGATATGAAAGGAGAACAAAGTTACACAAGTGGTGTTGTTCCCCTTCGAACAATACTTCGCAATTTTCTTAACCTTGTTGAAAATTGCGAATTGAAGCGAAATGGAGGACTGGATTCGTACGACAAAGAATTTCAGGTATGATACAATACATTACAGACTCTTGTCTATGGAGATATATGGCAAACACATAATGTACTTGTAATTCAGTTTTATGGGTACATGCAACAACCTTCATATTGTTGTATGTAATTTAATGATATTTATTTTTCTTGGAAACTTTTAGGAGCTGAAACTTTTCAGTGAGAGTCTAAAATCCGATTCTGGGTATTTATGCAAGGAAGGAGAAAAGCCTGTTAATCGCAAAAAGAACAGATATAAAGATATTTTACCCTGTAAGTACTTATGAATGAGTGTTAATTAGTCAAATACGTATCATATTAAATCATCTAGTCAAGAATTCTTCATAGTTCCTACTTCCTAGCTATTGTGCCAAGAATAAATAAATTGACTTCTAATCGAATACCTTTTAAATCCTAGTTGACTACACCAGAGTCATCCTTGCTGACTATGGGGACGTTCCGGGCAGTGACTATATCAATGCAAACTTCATCAAGGGAGCTAGCGGCTCCTCTGCCTATATTGCCTGTCAAGGACCCCTTCCACACACAGTCAACGACTTCTGGAGAATGGTTGTGGAATGTGAAGTTCAAGTTATTGTCATGGCATGCAATGAACAAGAATCAGGAAAAGTATGTCCCCAATTATTCATTTTTTTCTCATTTAAAAGTCAGGGTTGAATCCTTGTATGTAAAAAAAACAACTACTGCAACAGTAAACTGAGAACTAATTAGTATTTTGTTGCACCTTGCAGCATAAATGCGAGAATTATTGGGTAGAAGAAGATGGAGTGGAAAGACAATTCGGACAAGTAACAATCTGGCTGAAGAAATGTCGCAGCGTCTGTCCTGACTTTCTTGTGCGCACGATGAGAATACGATTTGTTAATGCTGCCGGTGAAAATGGTAAGTTTTAGACATTTAAGTTTATTGTGACTCTTATATCCAAGTCAGATTATAATAATGTGACACATTCACTTTAATATTGATATTTACAGAAGAAAGAAACGTTTGTCAATTCCACTACTCAGCTTGGCCAGATCACGGAGTTCCCACCAAGGTTCGTCCTCTGTTAGACATGGTCAGACTGATTCGAGATTGCCAGACGTCAGAAACACTTCCTGTTTTGGTACATTGTTCAGCAGGCTGTGGCAGGACGGGCACAATATGTGCCATTGATTATGTCTGGGGTCTTCTTCGTTTAGGGGTTGGTTTTTATAGCTCAATGAAAATTTTAAATGATAATAATACTGCAAGTACTTATAATAATGTATACGAATTTTTGTTATAGAAATTAACGCCTGATTTTAGTCTTTACCGGTTAGTAAGAGATATGAGACGCCAACGAATTGCTATGGTGCAAACCAAAGATCAGTACATTTTGGTCCATCGAGCAGTACGTGAATTATTTCAAGAACAACTGAAAATAATTGAAGCCCATCCGTATGCTAATGTAGATCAAAATGGATTGCCACTAGAAATCAAGGCTGAACTTCAGGAGCCTACATATGAAACTATTGATTACCGTCAACGTGATACTTCTGGAATTGAAAAGTCACAACCAGAATTGAATTGTATAGGTAAAAGTAGTGCCCAGGATGTTAACTCCGCTGATAGTGTGCCATCAGAATCCACTTCTTCTGCTTTGTCTGTGTCATGTAAACCACAACCTACTAATTCAAAGTTAGTAAAAGAAGTTGAAAATCACCAAAAACTTCACGAACACATGCGTGGCAAAGAAACACCGCCTCATCAAGACCAGCCACAAAGTGAAAACCCTCCACCAATCCCAACGAGCAAAAGTTTTTATAGCAACGATGAGAATAAAATTCTGCCAGCGGAACTGCTTGCACTCCCGGACATTCCAGTCCAGAAACCGGCTAACCCGCCTACATCGTCCAAAACTTCATTATTGCGAAAACCCAGCATTATCAAATTAAAAGCTTTCTTCGAAAAAAGTAAAGATGACAAGAAAACCGGTATAACTATGCTGAGTCGAGCAAAATCCGACGTCTCCTCTTCGTCTCGATTTAACACCAATAGCAGTAAGGCAGATATCAGCACACAATCTGTCGCCGGCAAGATATCCCCTCTGCCAACAAAAACTGACAAATCGGAACCTTCTTCAACAAGCACCCATAGGAAATTCTTAGGCATTAGTAAATCAAAACCATTACTAATGGCTAAGCCGACATTACCAGTGAAAAGAAGTAAGTCATTGAAGAGCCATCCTGCAGACTCAGCTTTCAAGAAAGATATTGAAACTAGAGCACTCATGAAAGAAACTCGTTCTGGGACATCCTCTTCTAACGTAAATATTAACAATGCATCTTCAAGTGTTGTCCCAACTGATCCTGCTAAAAATCCTATTCGAGTTTGTGTAAAACAGGTAGAAATGCCTAAATTACAAAAGGTTGTTTCTAAATCACTTAAGATGGAAGCTCTACAAGCTAAAACTACTGATAAATCTACGTTCTATACTTCAGAAATTCCACGAAACTCCTCTTCACAATCAGTATCATCAGGCTCTTCAACTTCTCAAACGATGCAGACCCCTAAAATTAAAAGCTATGAAGGCAGCAAAGAGAAACCCCAGGTACCCCTTAGGACGCATGCACAATCTATGAAAACGAACCATAATTATGCCAACGTTTCGTACAGCACAAACCGAATAAAGATGGGATTAGCAAAGGAAATGGAAGACGCCCGTGATTTAGAACAGAATAGTAATGCAGTTAAACTTTCCAAAATTAAAAAATACGAAACAGTTAATCCGAAAAGTATTGCTTCCGGCAGAACAGCTTTAACGCGGAGCCATAGTCATGTATGGCAATCAGAAAAAGTTTCCCTTCCAATTAGAATATTTTCTGATGAAAATATACATCAATCAGGTTCTAACTCTTCACATTTGGTTAAGCCGTTCCACACCAATGAAGATATTGTCAGTCATTCCAACAAACATACCACCAACCTTGGCAATCATAAATCTAGTGCTAGTGAATCATTTTTTGATAGCCTATTCAAAACAGTAAAAGCCGAAAACAAAAACCAAGCACTCTATGCTGAAACCCCGATTGTCCGCCGCTCGGTTCCTAAAACAAATCCTTATACCAATTATCCATCGGGAAGTCCCAAACGCAATTCAAAAATAATGGATTCTAATGACACCAGTGAGATTTCTTCGGATTCTCGTCTTAAGGAGGGCGTACCACGTCTAAAAAGCAGCCACGGCAACAGTGTAGGCAACTCTTCAGACAGCTCCAGTAATGCTGGAACTCCCAGGAATTCTCTGCCTAGTACACCAACGCAATCAATTGACCTGTTATACTCCCAGCTTAGTAGGAACAACGGAGGAATTAGCAATGACAGTAATAAATCTTTAATGGGACATGGAAGAGGTGCTACTTTCAGCGCCATTGGTCCTCCAAAATCTATACTGAAGGGCTCCTTATCAAGTACTCCATCAGAATCAGACGAAAAACTTGATTCTCACAGAACAATCGCGCCTCTTCCGAACCCTATGTTCTCTGCGCCGAAACTTAATACAATTAGAATAGCTGTTGGAATTCGTGAGAGACGAAATAGCTTCAGACAGGCAGTCTGGAAAGAGGAACAAGGCAATAGTCCACCGAAATCGAATTCCATCCATCCGTTCCCTTCTACTAACCCCTATCCGTCCACATCCACATCTTCGTCTGTTCTTCAAAATGGGTCAGTAAAAACTCACAAGGACTACGAACCAATATGGCCTGACTCTTCTAATGTAAATCCAGTATTTCGGATAGGCAATAACAAAATATCAGACTCTTCTCTGAGGACAGCTCTTCCCCAAATTAGCCACCTTCCACATCATGCAAGTCATTTAAATGAATGCAGACCTAATCCGGCAACGAAGACAATTCAAGATTCCACCTCATCCGATAACAATTATGAGCCGAAAATGAAGAGTAGGGTAGAAGAAATTAAAGTTCTGCTTGAGGAGCTTAAAACACCTGGAACTGGTTCCGCCTCTGGAACAGAAACCAATAACTACGTTTCTAGACATCCGATGAGGTCCAATAATTTCCCTGCAGGAACTAGTTTAAGACATCAAAGATCACTAAGGGTACCATCGAAACCGCAGTACCAGCAAGGTCTTTCCTGTTTTACTTTTAAGAAACCCTCTTCGTTTGAATCGATTACTGACCAGTTGCAAGCAGAAGAGTACCAGCCACTTGTGAAGCCTGCCAATTCCGTGTTTTACAATGGCACTCAAAATTCGCAACCAGACGAGCGGTTATCCAACTCGTTTGCAGAAAGTAATAGACAAGGGAATGATTACGTAGTGTTAGGTCAATGCAGAACAATGACCGCAAATGGTCAAGGCCCATCCAACGGGAGAAGTGAAATATCCCCATTGCATGCATACGGAGCGTCAAACTCTAATCATACTCCTACTCCCGTTCCTCCTCCACGTACCAAGCGACATCAAAGCAGCTCACCAAAGAGAAATAATGGTTTCGAAGATGAAATTAGGGCAGCCCCACTGACAATATGGATGGGAAGTCAAACGGGTAATAGCAGTACAGCTGGTTTAGGTGTAGCAATTAATGGAAGGGATGGCGGTGCTGCTACGTCGGACTCCAGAAATATGACTGATGAAATGTCCAGAATGGAAGAAATGCCAATCAACTCCGCTTCACCAAAGGCAATAATTAAAGCATTAGGTTTGTTTCAGTCGAAGGCTGCTAATGTTCGATCAAGATTTATCACTTGGACAGAGGCAAAAGATAGGCAGGGGAAGAAAACGGAAATCAGCAATGAAATGCCATACGAAGATCAGTCCCATAGCAATCAAAGTAAGTCCAATTCTATAATTTACCATTTTTTAATTATTAATACGCTAGAAAAATTAAAAAATAATATACAATGCTGTAAGTCAAGAAGCTGCATGTACTTTTATGGGATTAGTCAATGTGTCCCGTAGATATTTTAATATAATGTACAGCGCATACAACGTGACAACAAAATTTTAGTTTTAAGAATGAAATTTTCACTTCATTCTACAATAATATTGTATTTGCATATGACGGAATATTAAATTGAAATAGTTCTGGCCTCTCTAGCATATAGGATCCAACTTTATGCACTGAAATTCAGATCATGGTTATAATTGAAATTAATTTAAAAGTAAATTTCGTGTTATATTAGCATAATATAATCATTCACGTCTATATAAAGGATATCGTACTTTATGTAAAATATAGATATGTTATTAACTGTCATTCCTTTTTCTCGTTATAGGTTTTGAGCATTCATCTCAAAGTGGTCCCCAACCTGGTCCTTCATGGTCTAAGCATCAGTATTTGTGATTTAAAGGAATATAAGCTGTTTATTATACAAATGATGAACAATTACGTCCAATCAACCATTGTAATTGCTAGTATAAGAAGCAAAAGCTAAATGTTAATTAATTTAACTATATTAGGATCGAATTTTTATATGTACCTACTAGCATTTTCTTTAATTTAGATATAAAAGTGAAATTATTGTTTATATATAACTACTTCGATCGCTTTTGGTATTGTGAATAACACAAACAAGTTTTCATTAAGTTAACTTGTTTTTATTAATTACCTACTTAACAGACACGCCTCTTATATTAGTAGTTCTTTTTAATCGTGTTTTAATGCATTATACTATACATTACCTAATTTTTCATGGTATATGAAAAGTAACTAAACTGTAGTGTATGTTGTACCAGATGAGTACTTTTAACATGTTGTGGCTTTTGTTACGTCTGCTCCTGCTCGGAGTACATTATCTAATAACGAATACAATTATCCACTTTGTGAAACAGAGGTCAATTTTGATTTTTAAACCTCCGAATTGCTATCATATCGTAATATATGCTAACAGTATTAATGTTTTTTAATTTTTAATTAGTTTATACATAATTTTCTTACATCTTCTATACAATATTGCGTTTCTTTAATTTTATTTTGAAAAGTTAAGTTACATACTACCCGCTACACAAATGAGAATTCTCACCTGAATGTAAATTCATTTTTAGAGAAACATTATTCAATGTCCATCTCCTTAAGATATATTACTTTTGTATTTATTATTCCTAAAATTAGTTCTGTAGAACTCTAATATCATTCCTTTCCTAGCAACAACCGTACAATATATTGCTGCATAATATCTAACGATCTTTAAACAGAGTTGCAGGCAAAACATTCTTTTCGAAAATGTAATGGCAACTAACTTAACGTAATTTTTAATGATCGCTATCGCTGCTAAGTAATATCTAGTTAAAACAATATTGAATACTTATCAATTCTTGCTTGCAAGCGCAGAGAATTGGTCAGAACACCAAGATAGGGACCAAGCACGCAGATATTATGGTTTATTTACACATGAGAGCCAATTTGATTTTTTTGAAATTAAATAAGTTATACTATCACTAAATATATATGAAAAGCGGAAATGCAAGATTTTTTTTCTCTGCATTTACTTAAATAAACTTAACTTTTAACATTGTTCAACAAAAGGCTGAAAATAGTAGCTGATTGACTGATAAAATTTGATTAAATTGTAGCAACATAAAATTAGTTAGTGTAACACATTGATTAAAACAACTAAAGTTGAAATATTTTCGTATGATGTTATGTAATCGAGGGGAAAGTTGCTAATACTATTAAAGTTTAACGGCAATTTAATACTTACTGGAGGGGTTTCATGTAAAATGTGGAACATTAATGGGTATCATATTATGGGGATATTTTTTAACCACTCTGAATTAAATAATTTTTTCCTATTTTCCACATTCTACTCTGTTTCAGGGGTAAGCAGCATTATAGTTAATTTTCAGTTCTTATGTAGCAAAACCTAAGAAAAACATTATTATAGGCAACAAGTAGTAACGTTTTAGACCTACTGCGCATTTATATCATTTTGTATTTCAATTTTATTAACATTCCTTTGTAACATTGTGCTAATAGTGCTAAATATTCTTCAGTTTTTCATTCCACTAAATACACATGTACCTATTTATAATAAGTAGGAACCTATAGTTTATATTTTGGTTTTGAAAGAATTGATTGAATATGAATGACAATCTATTAATTAGGTACGCATTATGAAATAAGTAAAACTTTGTTGGTTGTATGGACTATGAAGTACGAACCATGCAATTAACACTGCGCTGTTTAAATTAGTAATGTATTAATTTTACAAGAGAATACTGAATTTGAATTGTTAATATGTTCAGCAATAATCCACAAACTCGTTTCGCATTTCCATTTTCTTGAAACTCTGTAATGAAGTAAGAAGTAAGCTACGTATGAAAGTTAGGTATCAGATTAGTAGTGTACTTATTGTTAGTTGAGCAGCAAGAAATGGCTATGGTATTTTAAGTATAATTCGGTGTAGTAAGTATTTTATGTACAAAATGCTACTCGTATTTTGAATTGTAATATTTGTTCTCGTATTTATTTTAACCCTACTTAATGATTAATAATATTGACTAAGAATTAAGATTTATGCTTTATAATTGAAGTTATGCTTTCTTCTTAACGGCTGCATAATTCTGAAGTAAATTAACATCTAGTCCTCTACTTATAATACTTTTTTGTCCTTTATTAAAATTACTTTTAAGTAGTAATTACAATTATTCTACTACGATTTTCATAATGCTGAATAATAGAATAATAATAAAATCTGATTTTGAGAGTAAGGTAATGTCGACCTACATGTTATAACATAGCCAATGCCAAAACATCTTAAGCTAAATATTATTGATGGATTGTTACAGCTTGTTTGCTGATTATTAATTGTTTGTTAATAATTATAGTTACAAGAAAATGTTTAGCTGAAAAAGAAACAATTTGATACTTAAATATTTTAGAAAATCTTATTGTCCTGTAGATGACTTTTAATGTCTGCTTTTAATTTTTGTCGGCTTAGCAAGAGTCCAAGATTTAGCAACCAATTTCGTTACATTTTGCTTTGCGTTTGTCTGGCATTTTCATTTGCTCTATAATATTGAGAGCATTAAGTTGTTTTAAAATATGGCATAATCATTAAAAGAGTTACTTACTTATCATTAGATATTTTTCTTACAGTTACACTTTATTATAATTTTAATGTACTAATAACACCTTAGTACATTCGTTAATTAGGAAGGAATTTTAAAACGTCGAATGTTTTACATGACAGACAAGTAATTGTGTACTTACTTAATTGTTACGATATTGCAAATGTATATCCGTAGTTAGTGTTACAGCATCATTGTGTAATATACTTAATTACATTATTAAATAGTATTACTATTATTATTATCACTGATCAACATACATATTATCTAATGGTACACTATACAAACTCGATTGAAATATTAGGTATAAACCGTATACCTTTAAGTATATGTATGCATATTTTATAATACAGGTACTTTCATTTTTAATATTATAATATTCTAATCAAATATGTACGTCAATATCAAACCGTTTCCACTTCTTTACGAAATAACACTATTTGCTTTATGATCAAAATGTCAATACATCTTATGATATGCAGTAAACTTTAATGTGGTTAAACTAATTGATGTACTTCTGCTCTGCTCATTTTTAGATACTCATTAAATTGCATTTATCAGACTCAAGGAGTTTCAATCATGTAGGCAACATTTCGGCTAAATCTTTAGTTTCGTAGTATCCTTAGGCAGCGCTTTAAAACTGACCGTTAATTGGCCTGCATATGGTATTTGTCGACCGTATTTTTAGCATTTCTAGAATTGTCTTCATGGTAGAAGGGCTAACCTTTTTCGTGCCGGGTGAAATTTTTTAAATCTTATGGAATATCGATAAAAACATGACATGCAATTGCAGGGAGTATAAAAATTGTATGAAGTTATGCTGTATATTTTGTCAATTTATTGAGGATTGGTACATTTATATTAAGGAATCAATCCCATTCGTATATTAATAAATAGTTGTTCATGTTTTATTACAATGCATGAAATCAATGGCTTATAATATTTTGCACAAAGTTTTGTCTGTACTGTACTTATTACTATCAGATTACAGAGTTAAAATTAAAATTAACAATATTATTTATCAATTAGGATGGACTTAGGACGTAAAAGTTTGTTACGATACTACAGAGTAACTAAATTAATACAAAATTGAGCATTTTAGTACTATAATGTACGTAGTATTCCTAATTTAAAGAGTAATTTTACTCATTTTCAATTTCAGAATGGATTTAGCATTAAAAATGTTAATCGATGGCTATCACTGAAAAATAACAAATTTGATTCATTAGATACTGAAACATTACAATACCGACGCAGTTCAAAGAAAGACATTCTAGGAACAATTTTCGATATTGGCTACTACGAGGGCTTCAAAAATTGATATGATATATAGCAGAACTGCTGGTCGCGCAGCCCTATAATTTATATGTAACAACAATGCAACGGCTATTATTCTACTGAAACTTCCCGAATAAAGTTAACGTTAGTGCAAAATCCTTCTATTGTATTTCTGCTATATATCTTATCTCCTTGAATGGAATTTTAAATAACAAATCAAATAAAAGCAAATACTACAATAGCAAAATTTCCGCTTGTCACCATCTCTAATCTCTACTAAGGCCTACTATCTACCTAATATTAATTATAGTACATTTGTATGGAGTTAATCACAAATATTTCATCGAAATATAACAATTTCTCCATAATGCAAGATTTTTCATAAATCTCAACTTGTACAGAAATAAAATATCCAATCTTATTAATTACGAAAAATTATATTCAGTACCTAAATTAGTTTAATTTGGATATAATATTTCTCAAAATTACTGAAATTGATGTTTTCTGATTGACAAAATTACAATAATATAAGATGACATTTTTTAAATGTCTTTAAGGTACATACATTTGCAAATAATCAGTCAATTTTACAAACAAATTAAAAAAAAATGCTTAAACATTAAACTATAGGTATTCATTGTATACCCTTTTAGCAGTCAATCCATATTATGCTAGTTTTACAGAGTATTTCGAAATTCTACTTGTCTAGTATCGATAAAACTAAACCTAGTCGCCTCCAATTGAGCAAAAATACTTTACTTTAATCGAAAATAAGTTTATTTCGTTAAAACCATGAATACATTCCCTATAAACTTTCAAAGATAAATAGAGAAATAACAGTATTATTAGGAGCAAAACTAGATTGAGGAATGCTACAAATTAGAGCGAATTGAGTAAATACCTAGTAGACAGGTAATTTATTTTAGTGTAGGTGCGCCTTTATTTAACAACTCATTCTGCCCTCTAGTACTTTTGGTCACTACACATTTGGCTATTAAACTACTTTTAGTGTAATTGGACTGATATTTCAAATAAAGTTTAAGTAAATTATTTTCCTGCTCGGTAAAAACTTTTTGGCCGGAAATACGTTTTTGCTCAATTAAACGCTTAACTGCCAAGAGCGAAGCCATATATTTGCGTTTGTCTAAATTCTCGACTCTTGGAACTAAAAATTTCTTAGGATCCTTTGCTGTATCGGATACAAAATGAGGAATAAAGCTATCAATTGTGGAAGAACCTTGAGTAGTGGAACCGTGCTTGTTGTAATACACGTTAACCTCCTTACCGACCCTACTATTTTGAAAATGTTGGAGTCGACTTTGTGACACAATATTAGTCTTCAATTCTTTAGTGTCCGTATTTCCTGAGCCAGTAATTCGTGAATTTTGAGCTCCTATAACTGAACCAGATGACTTTTTCACTGAAGCTACCTTAGCATTTTTAGATCCTTCAGAATTCTTTGCATTTTTATCTAAAATTGGAGCATTTTCATGGAATTTAGTTCTAGAACGCACTACACGATATTTACATGCTACAGGCTGAGTGACGTTTGTTGTAGATAAACCTTTACCCACAAGTTGTTCTTTCCTAACATTATCATTGCGTGCAGAAACTGGTTTTTTATTAACAATAGTAGATTTTTTAGGAACAGAACGCTTCCCCTGGGTGAAGTTGCTAATATTTTTGACACTCCCTACTTTGACGGTAAGCCCTGTCATAGAATTTTTGCCTATCTCATGGACAGTCTTTTGTTGAGGATTAGTTTTAGCACTGACTTGTGATTTTAAGATTTTGTTTTGAGGCAATTTAGCAGATATTTTTACTTTTGTTGGTTTAGAAGCCAACTGTTTGGTATTCAAAGAACCACGAGCAAATAATACAGAGTTTTTTCGAAAGCTTAAAAGTTGGGATAAACTACTACGGTGATGTGATAGCATATTATGAACGGTTGCTGCAGAGCCATCGACAAAATTTTCCCCTAACTGAACTTCAGGAGGCATTTTGTTTTTTCTAGCAGCCACAATTGCCTTTTTAACTAGAGCAACAGATGCACTCCTCTTTTTCACGTTTACTACTTGACTACCAACAAAATTATTATTAAAACTACCTCTTAGCGGTTTGACAGGACTATTGAAATATGCATTATGAACGTGTGAGGCTAATCCAAGATCTAACTTATTCTTACTTTTACTAGTAGGAGGATTAACAAGTAGCGAAATACTATTTTTCGATAAAGGCATAAATACAGTTGTCGAACAAGCCTTGTAATTTCCAAGACGTTGTAATTGTTGAGCTTTTAATAAGCGTGTTGGGCTTTTGCTATTAATACGTCGCTTTTCTATCCCTAATATTTTACTCTTGTTTATGCGTTTTATATAATTTTGTCTTACTAAACTAGATTTTACAGGCGGCTGTTTATGAAATAATTGCCTGCTCACTGTTTGCTTCTGGGCTAATAATGAGCGTCTATGAGCACTAATTAGTCGTCGTTTCTTAATCATAGTTACTAGTCTTTGATGCTGACGCTTACGAGCATTGCGAAATACTTCTGAGCTCACGGACCACCCTCTCCTATTAAATACGTTTTTGCGAATTCTCCTCAGGTTCCTAAATACATTCAACCTAAAATGTTTATCTAGTTCCTTTCGTCTGTCAGCAATTCGCTTGCGTTGGACACCTAATTTCTTTTTGTCGGTCATCATGTTTCTCTTTATCGACTGCCAATAGAATTTCCGTACACGTTTTCTGGCTTTCATACGTTCACGACTCTGCAACTGTCTTCTGATAAGAATGTATTGCTTGGATAGAAATTGTTTCCTGTCTAACTGATGCTTTTCCACTAGCTGGTGAGTATTTGGAAGAAAATGCCTTTTGTGTGAAAAACTGCGCCTACGCTTCATAAGCCTTTTAGCACAGCGCTGCATTGAAAATGATAAACGATTTTGGGTCATCATAATAGTTTTAACAGCTAAATGTCGTCGAGCCTTCTCTATATTGTTGGATGACAACGCTATTCTAGCCATTTGTGCGTGCCTGGCAACTAGATTCATTTTGTGAGTAACTGAATTTTCAGCATAAAGTGTTTGATTCAAAACAGCAATGCGCCGAGCAGCGTGTCTTGCCCTTAAGGAATTCATAGTCTTAAACACCGATTTACCTGGAACCTGGGGATCAGTTTGTGTGCTAGTACATGGTGCCTTACTAGATTTACACTTTCTCTTCTTTGACATATAAGAAATTATTTTCTGCCGCTCTGCACCGTCTTCAGCTGACAATTCTACAAATTGAAATTTTTCTTGGTTGTTGCCTTCCACTTCTACAACTCTGGGAACCTTCTGAGAATCTGCAATAGATTATTTGATAATGATAAAAACAAGTGGCCATTAATACGGTAACATTACGCCCATGATGACAGCCGTCTTTCAATTTTAAACTTTTACACTTACACAAGAAGACGCAATCATCTTCTTCATTTTTATCCATTGGTCTCTTTGTCCGTGGAAATTTTCTGTTAAACTGCGTTGTATTTAAACAGTTTGATGTCTTAAAGACTGTGTTTAATATTGGATCTTCGTGATCCTTTGATATGTCGTACAGCGACCTTCCCTCTTTACATTGCTCTGGATCTACCACTACAACACGAAAGACCTCTTTGACAAGCTGAATATCCGACGGTGTCGCTTCAACAACTTCTTCCTTTTTCTTCTCAGAAACGGCTGGCTCTGGCTTTTCTACAGGTGGGACAATTTCTTTCGGTACCTCTTTAGGTATAACTACGGATGGAATACTTTTAACTGGCTCCGGTTTTACTACAGTAACTACGTAATAAAATAAAATGACAATTACACATATGTAATAGCGTAATAATACTTTTAATTTGTGCACTAGTTTCAATCTGATAAAACTATTATTGTCAATTATTGGCTATGTATTTGTATTGCTCCGTTACCATTTTTATTTATTAATGTTACATACCAGTGACAATGGAAACCTCTGGAACTGGAGGAGTAGGAGGAGGAAGAGCAGCAACAGGAGGAGGGACTACAACCTCCACTGGTTCTTCTGGAGTGCTCTGTGAAAAGAATGTAGGCTAAGCATAAATGAATACATTTTTGGTATGCATAAACTTTGTCATCTTACAATATTTTCTTTTTTCTCTGTCTTTGTCTGCTTCTCCTCATCTCTAGCTTTCTTATGTGCAGCCAGTAGAGAATCAAACGAGCTGCTTCGATCGGCAACAGCCCTTCTGAGTGCAATGGAATGCGTTTTGCACGTCAACGAGCGTTTACATGGCATTATACTTGGGGCCGCAACAACACCACAATGTTGATCAGGGTGGAAACACCTATCCTTAAGTGGGATTACTTTCCTCGTTTCATCCTTGTCCTTGTCCTTCTTCTTTTTCTTTTTCTTATGGTGTGACGGCTTGGCTTGTTCGGCGGCCTTCTCCTCTTTCTCCTTTTGGGCAGCGGCTTCAGCAAGTCTTAAAATCTCCGCAGCTTGGATATATTGGGGCGTTGAGGCATATTGATTTACCTGATTAAGTAGACTGTGATCTCGTAGCGATGGTGCGGAAATAATATTAGCATTAGAAGCGACAATTGTAGGCTGCATTGCTGCGCTAGTAGTAGCAATCGTTGCGCCTTTATGTAGCGTAATACCCGAGCTTGTTTTTAAGGCACCATTGGCTGATGTAGTGTACGATGATGACTTGGGAGTAGCATTAGATAATGTTTGAGCCAATGATGATTTAAAAGCTGTAGTCCACGATGGTGCTATCGGCAAGTAAGTGGGTGGCAATGAAACAGAAAGTGTTGACGAATACGGTGGACTGAGTGACTTGTAACTACTTGGACTATGAATAGGCGTCACTGTGGATTTCTTCGTTGCAACTGGCGCAGTCCCCTTTGATGTCTTTGAATCTGATGTAGTGGTTCCTGATACGCTACTTTTGGAAGACGATTTCTTTTCTTTCGAAGAGGCTGATGAAGATAATTTGTCAGCAACTAATGACTTCGACTCTAGAGAGGAAATACTGTATGAAGAACTTCCATGCTTACTGCTATGCTTTTTGTCTTTCACTGCTGATGATGATTTTGAATTTGCCGACTCTGAGGTTGACGACGAGCTAGATTTTGACGATTTTTTCTCTTTACTTGAAGAAGAATGTTTTCCCGAACTGTCAACATAGGATTTCGAACTTAAAGCGGAGGAGGACACTTTAAGTGGTTCAGACTTTATTGTATAACTTGACTCGGACTCCGGTGATGTAAGGGAGTCTACACTTGAGGAATAGGATTTAGATGAAAATGATTTAATCGAAGGACTAGTCCCGGAACTTGATATGGTAGGCGACTTTATAGAAGAGGAATAATGCGATTTTGAAGATTTTGATGTAGCACTATGAGATTTAGTCGAAGATGGTGACAATTTAGAAGATGAAGTAGCGGGTGCTGGTAATTTTACAGTTGTAACTACCGATGATTTACTAATAACTGGAGAAGAAGCCAATTTTCCTGACGATGGGGATGGTGATTTCGAAACTGTCGAGGAAGATATCTTAGGTGAAACACTTAGAGGACCTTTCGGTACAACTTTTGATGATGATACTGTAGAAGGTTTGCTTTGTAAAGACTTTGATGAGCTAGAGCTGGAGGAAGATGATTTGTGCGAAGATGGCCGCGATAAAGATGAACTGTTTTTACTTGACGATGACGACTTGTTTGTAGAAACTGGCACCGGCTGTTTTAGTGATACTATTGGTACAGATTTCGAAACTGATTGAGTTTTAAAGTCTAATGCAGATGGTGACAGCTTAGAGTTGAAAACAGTTAAGTTTGATTTAGCATTTGAAATTGATACTGGTTGCTTATCATTTGTAGCAAAAGTTGTCACTTTTACATTGGAACTTGGAGATGTTGATTTTGTCATCGTTGTCGACTTTAGACTAGACGTATGTTTTGAAGATTGTGACGACATGCTAGAAGTCTTCTCTTTCGAGTGCGATTTAGAAGATATTCCTTTATTAGTGACAGCGGAATCTGTACCTGATTGATTTTTAATCGTAGGTGAAATATTCTGTAGAGATATTTTGAGTGATGAAACTGTACTCGATGAAGGTTTGTTGGTTAAGCTTGAATATAAATGCATTTGCTGAGATCGATTTGCTACCTTTTGCGACACTTTAGCTTCATCGTTCGTTTTCGATATTTCACTAGTAATGTGTATTTTATGCTTTTTAGTTGACTCGCTGGACGATATTTTGCTGCTTTCATAGAGCAAGGATTGAACATTTGAAACTGACGATTTGGATTTCAAAGGTATTTTGAATTTATATTCGTCCTTATAGCTATGCGATTTTGAATGTGCTAAGTCGTGTTCAATATTATCTACATGATCTGTACTTCTTTTATGCTTGTGGGACGAATTTACATGAACACTTCCAGACCTCGATTTCTTGTCACTGGAGTCTTTGTAAATTTTAACCTTCTCGCCCTCTATGGAAATCTTCGATGGTTTTGATATTTTTTCAGAAATTATCTCAAGCGACGGTTTTTCATAGTGTTTACTGGATTTCTTATTTGATAATAAAACCTTAACGGGTAAATTTTCATCCCTGTCATCAGGTATTGACAGTGTATATGATGTGGGATTTGACAGTTTTCGGTCTTTGGGCGAACTATGTCTTTTGCTGGATGATGTGGAAATCTTATCCTTGCTCCGCCGTTTAGAATCATCGCTGGATTTGCTTTTATTTTTTAATTTAATGTTAGAGAATGAAGTAAGGCTATCCCTATGAGACTTTCCCGAAACGTACACCAGACTTGGGCGTTTCGACTTGGAACTAGAATGATGATGGGACGTTTTGCTACGACGGCCATAATAATCTCGACTGTCGCGATACCGATGATTGTGTTTTGAATCAATACGTTTGGGCAAATTTTTCTTCTTAACTTGACTCGTACCGACGACTATTCCAGTCGTTTTACATAATTGCTCACCCGCTGTATTTTCTAATAAAGGACACATAATTAAGTTTTCGAAGGTTTGAACATATTACTTATCACTTGACTATTAATTATTTAAACAATTGCACTATATACTTACTAATAAAATGGTTATTTAGCCACTGAGTTTTATAGAATTTACGACAAGCAGGGCATTGCGTCAATGAAAACCAGTCGAAGTCAGGACGCGACCCAAACAGGTACATTACTAAAAGAATAATAATTTTAAATTATTTCACTTATAAAGAAATATTGCAACCATTTACAGATTTATAAATGACGCCAATCAATTTAGTTACATCTATTGGGTAGTGGATTTGTCCGCTCCAACGGAATTTTGGTCTCCTTAGGCTTAAATAAAGACCTCATCTTCTTTAAGTCTGTGAATTTAAAACAAATATATATTAGACTAAAAATCCCTTCCTTCGGCGAAGTACATTCTTCTCGTCCTAAAAATACTTTTTCATGTTACCAAATTCTTGAGCCCCTTCAGGTAAATTCCACGAGTTCCATGATTTGCCAATCAAATACTTCATTCTGGACAGGTCCGCCATTATTTATATCTAACGTTAGCCAACTTTCAGTAGAAAATCTGCAAAATAAAATGTAAACACAATATATCCTTAAGTTTAGTAACACCAAAATGACAAGTGTACATGACTAAGTTCATAGATGATAATTAACCTAATCTAATCTCTCTTACTGTAGCTCATATTTTGTTATTCTGTATAAGTATCTAGTTGCGTAAAATATGCTGCTTGTAAACTATTTAAAATGTTTAATGGGTATTGAGTGATTTTTAAACAGAGGTACTTCGACATGAAAAGAAAGAGTTCAAATTTCAAACCCCAGTGCCCGTAATAACAAAATACCTCCTGTAAAATCATAAAATGTTGAGTTCTGGTTCGGGCACCCTTTATATATTTTACATTTACAATGACTTAACTACTTCACAACGTTGGTGTTGGTGTGCATACTTAAAAATAGTGGTGATTGACAAAAATCCAGGTACATCATTAATGTTAATAATACTAGCTCATTAATACAAGCGTATTATTAATAAATTGATAAATCAATGAATCAATTACAATATAATATAATTTTCTCCCTAATATATCTACTGGCTTATAACAATAGATATAATTAATCTTTTATTATTGTTTACTTACTACAGCAACTGTAGGTTTTCGAAATTAGAATTTCGTATCTACTATCTACAGATATTGCACATATTATAAGTTAAGTAAAAATGGAAGAAATAAAGTACAGGGGATAATAATCAATAAATGACTCATATTCTAGTTTGTCAGTAAACACAGTATAGCCAGTAAGACCATAAACATGAAATTGCCAAGCAAATAACTATAAAAAGAACAAGAGGTACTGACCTTTAAAACTTACAATTAGTATTTGCCTACACCCTCAGCAATTTTCACGTTGAATTTTGACTTTATCCTTCTTGATATTTGATATTATTTATTTTCGGTTGCTTGGTTCAACTAGTGAAATAATTTGTCCCGTCCCTCAGAATACAATTCGACATGACAAAGGAGGAGTGAATGAAAGTTCAATCGCGTATCACGTTACAATCAGCAATTAGCATCAGCCTATCTTCCGGACTCTAATCTAATCTATATTAAACAGGCCAAATAAAAAATATTAGTGTAATGTCATTTTAATTTGATGATATGTAAACATCAAAAGAATAGCCGAAATATATTTTAGAAAGCATATACTCATTGTGATATAACAATTTTACCTTTTTACCCTCGATACCGACTCGACACTCTTATTTCAGATTTCACCCAATGTAGAACTTTGGATTACAATGGCATGGCAATGACTTTTTTATCTCACTTTTCGTCTTGTGTACGTATCACCTATTGGCTATAACACTGCACTGCACACAGTTGCTTTATTTAGCTTTCAAAAGTAAATCTGCTATTTGAGGCAATTATTGAAATTTCACATTACATTATCAGATTAATAAAAACACTGCCACTCTTGTTTTGGAGTCAAAGAAGTATTCATTCATAATATTATAAGTCAAAAGGTAAAAAGCACGATTACCGTAATTGTTTTGAAGAGTACAGTACAAAACTACTACAACAACCAACGCAACATGCACAGTTCAGCAGCCAGATAGAATAAAACTAGTGAATGAGACAAAATTGAAAAAGACTAATAAAAGGAG
Source organism: Tomocerus mixtus (assembly GCA_034694165.1). Taxonomy (NCBI): domain Eukaryota; kingdom Metazoa; phylum Arthropoda; class Collembola; order Entomobryomorpha; family Tomoceridae; genus Tomocerus; species Tomocerus mixtus. The sequence continues at coordinate 57,253 of JAQFYC010000336.1, forward strand.
AGCCAGAGAGCTGTAGGAAAAGCATAGGTTAGGGACCGCAAAAGGTAAATTGGTATTTTTATATGGTTATATGTATATGGTAGGATAGAATAGGAATATACTTTAGGGATCTTCCAGCTGTGACCGCGTCTTCAAAAAATTGCATCCATATTAAATAGAGTACATGTTAGAATTATCCCTGAAAATGTTATTTTACTACATACATCGTCACGATATGCAGGACCTGTGTTCGTTAAGCCTGAGCAAATTTAATTGCTGCTTTTTAAAAAGTTTGAGTAAGCGATATGAGTATTATCTCTATTATCACAAATATATATTATATATTAATGCAGTTGGTTTGTAAGTAAAATGGAAAATGACACTTTATTATATTCTTGTAGTTTAAATGGAACTAAAAACTTCTCCAGCCGTCAGAAGGTTAATACTTCAATTTTGTTTTACAATTAACCATGACAAAATGTTTAAGATCAAAAGCTATTATTCAAATCTAAAGAATGTTAGAAATATTTTAGGTTTTACCTTTGACCTTAAGAATTAATAAGAATTTATTTTTTAAATTCATTGGAAGCCAAAGAAATCCCAGACAAACGGAAATTTCTAGATATTGATTACTGGAACTGTTCAATTGAATGATATAAAAATGAAATAGTAGTATAAAATTTAAACTTTAAATAATTATAATAACAACTAACAACTCGCAATTAGTTTCTAAAAAGTAAACAAAATATTAAACAGGTGGTATAGTGGTATTGAGTTTAGTTTATCTTTGTTTTGTATTTATATTTTCCGATTTTGTTGCAGAGAATATTAATTTAAACCTATTCCATGCATTCTACGGGTTTTTTTGTGATTGCCGAAATTTGTGTAAAGCCCCTCTCTCAAGAGTCCAGTAATACCTATTATAGTAGTGCTATACTTTACATTGCATTAATGCTGGTGAAATACACGGCACGGCGCGAGTAGGAAGCATGCATTATTATGGCTAGGAAGGTATTTAGAGTATTAGACTACACACACAACACACATAGGTACTATTCTTTATTCTGCTACATACTGCACTGCACTGCACTGCACTGCCTGGCTTGTCTTATAAGAGTATAGCAAAGTACATAGGTACATCAATAGCATAGCACAGACAGGTATTTGGAGCAGTCTCCTCAACTGGAGTTTAAATGCTGGCTGTTTGGTGTAAAAGCATGTACGCTATTTAAACCTCTCCTTTTCTCATTTCATTCATTTTCCATTCGGCACTTCGAGCAGACGGTTGTCAGTTGTCAGTCTTCTCCAGAAGACAAACTCAAAATTTTTAGTATTTTTTTGACTTGATGACTGATCAAGTTAATTTTAATTTCCAATTTGAACCGTAATAACTTAGCTTTTTAAAAAATCCTACATTCATCGTGACAGTCGGTTATTTATCCATAAAATTCAAATAGGTAATTCAATATTCAACATTTGATTATTTTTTGACAGCAAAGACGACGGCATGCCATTCAGCTGCCTTTGCATTACACTGCAGACTGCACTGCAATGCAATGCCAGAGTTGCCGGTTGACTGCTTGTACTTATTGCACAAGCCAACCGACGGCAAAGCCGAACGTCAGTCGAGTCAAGACCATAATTCTGAATTGAATTTTGCTTTGAATCGTCTCATATCGAACAACTTACCCAAAACTAATATTTTATTCCGCAAATTACATATCAGTTGTTATTTGTCAATAAATATTAACATTTGACGATTTTGTCCAATACTAATTTCCACAACTTTTAGCTTCCTGACACTGTTAGTTATGGAATGGAATATTAAAATTTGCGATATTTTTTGTAGAAATAATGGAGTCTATTTCCCCATGAGGTCATAATGTTCCAAATTGGGGGTCAAGTCAAATCAAAACGAAGTTTGTCATATACATAGAAAATTATTTTAATTTGTAACAATTATAATTCTTCTTATTTCAGATTCGGACTCGGATCTATAATCTGCTTACAGATAATTCAACCGTCAGCCATAAGTATGTCCAACGCTGCGTCAGCCGACGAACTAAGGCGTCGTATTTTAAGAGGGGCGCCAGGTCCTAGTCGCCCCCCTCTTCCTTCCCAATCCAGTCCGAGCGTCTTGTAAGTTTTAACTGATAATAGAATAGCTGAATAGCCGTATTACAATTTGCTCTTAATAAGTCTCTTAATACTTTTTTTAAATTTTAGGTTATCTGCTGACGCAATCTACACTCCCCTACCGTGGAATGATTTTTTCTCGTCTAAAGAGACGGCAGAGATTAATGACGACATTTTTAGAATATATAAGCTTGGAAATACGACTACTGCCGATGTGGGAGTCCCCACTGCTATTGTAATGCTTCACGGCGGTGGATTTTCAGGATTGACCTGGGCCCGTTTCTCGACTCTACTTATCGAAGAATGCAGTTGTGAATTGTACGCAATTGATTTACGGGGTCATGGTGAAACTAGGACCATAAATGAATATGATCTTTCTACTGATACACTATCAAGGTATGCGCATAAAATATAAAACAATGTATGTAGGACATATTTTTACGAATATACATTTAATATTGTAATGGTATTGTGCATAGGGACGTTGTTGACGTTATTAATAAACTAGAGCTGTCTCATAGCAAAGTTGTCCTAATGGGACATTCCATGGGAGGTGCGCTTGCCGTACATACAGCTTTGCGTCTTCAAGAAGCAGCCACGCCTGTTGCTGCTGTAATAGTAGTGGATGTCGTGGAAGGATCAGCGATGGAGTCGTTGGCTACAATGCCCGCCTTCCTCAGAGGTAGACCTACGGTCTTCGAATCCATCTCCGCATCTATTAAATGGAGGTTTGTATTTTTAAATGAGAACTCATTAATATCATGGCGATTGTCATTTCTATCGCAAAGCTGATAATGGTTTATTATTTACCGTTTTTAGTCTCAAAACCGGTCATACCAGGGACAATATGGCTGCCCGTGTGTCAATGCCAGGGCAACTAAAATGTTCCACGACTCAGCGGCCAGCTACTGAAGTTATGGACAACTTACATGAAAGGATCCCGGGACACGTGGCACCAAATGTGCTCTCCAACGCTGAAAATCAAATTTTAGAAGAAGACGAGGATGATTATAATCAGGGTTTAAGTAGCGAACCTTCAACTGAAGATCGGGTTGGACCACCGGCTTCACTAACACAAACCAACGGTACAGACAATGAAACTTTACTGCGACAACTAGCGGACTACCGAGAAATGCCGGAAGTGGAAAAAGATGTTTCCAACGTCTCTTCACAAGCCACCCAAGGCTCAACCCCTACAGACTCTTTGAGTTTCTCGGTCTCATCTTTTCCACCAAAGAGTCAAGAATTTTTAAGCCCTGATCAAATCGTAAGTAGAATTTGACCTTTTATTTAACGATGTGGTATTTTTATTAACTCGTTGTTTTAAAGGGTAAAAATCAGTTGTTATTCTAAACATATTATATCTTTAAGTAGGAGTTAACAAATGCATAGTAAGTGGTTATTTTGAGTCCATTTTTACCATAGTGCAACAGAGAGTGTAGATGTAGATTAAGCGAACTGAGAAAGAACAAGAAGCACTTGCTATTTAAGCATACAAAATCAGCAAAATTGTGCTACAAAAGGTTTGCCAGAATAATTTTAAATAGATGGAGATAAACTATTGTTATTAAGTATATAGTAGTCAGAAACTGGTAAATAAGTAAGTACGCTCCACTTTGGTGCTGCTCAATACAGGGAATGTAGGTATGAATTTCTGAATTGCCAGACCAGAGGCAAATATATTATATTTAGTATTTAGTTGCTGTTGCTATAATTTACGTAAAAATATGTTTGGTTCATTCTTAGAGCATAAAATATGCAGAATAGCCACAGAATTTAGAAACTTCTTGAAAATTTAACGTAGCCCAATATAATATAGTTTTTAAATCCTATTTATATATTCAATTCAATTATTCTTCAATTATTAATGCTTCTTTAACTGTAATTTAATTTCCACAGCGTCCATTCGTTTGGCGGATCGACCTTCTAAAGACTGAATCTCACTGGCGTGGCTGGTTCGAAGGCCTGTCAAAGAAGTATGAAATATTGTATATTTAACAGTTACTCAGACTACTCACGGGAAAATGTAAGTACCGATCGTAACACAATAATGATGCTGCTATTTTTTTGACAGATTTTTGGCGGTGACGTCCCCTAAACTGCTAATACTTGCTGGTGTCGATCGGATGGATAAAGAAATGATGGTTGCCCAGATGCAGGGGAAATTTGAAGTGCAATTTTTGAAACATGTGGGCCATGTGGTTCATGAAGACAACCCGTCGGCGGCAGTTGGAGCGGTATCTAAATTTTTAATACGTCACAAGCTGGCTCCTGCTACAACCACCTAAGGAGTATGGAGAGAAGAATCTTCAACCTAGTTAAGCTTTGACTCATTATGATGATGAGAGGATTTACAAAATTCACAACATGTACCCTTATAGCTTTAGTGTGCCACGAATTAAATTAATACTGATGTAGCTAGTAGTAGTGATAAGTTTACTAAATAAGATACCAAGGTAATATTAATTTCAATGTTATAGTCCCTTTGTCCAAATATACTCAGAAGTCTGTATTTGTAATGTAAGGTTAGTCAGAATTTACAACCGTGTATGCAATAAAATAGTTATTTATTAAATAATATTAAATGTGTTAATTAATTTGAATTTGTAATGCAAACATGGCGGTAACGGTAGATCTCATGTTAAAAGAGTTTGAGAGATAAATTAGGTTTAACCTTTAGCCTCATGAAGGGGTCATAATTCTGGCCATTTGACTTTTCTTGTATGAAAACTTCTTTCCCCACGGTCTTATAATACGACATTTGGTACCTTCCTAGAATCTATCGACCTATATATTGGTTATAGGTTAATAATATGAAAAGTGCAGTGCCCTCTAAAAAATTAAAAGTTTGTAGGAAAATCAGCCAAAACGATATAAAATCACATTCTCATGGCCGGCCTGTCGACCATAATCATGGGCATACCAGGGTTTAGCACATATTATGATGGTCATGTATGTGGTCATAGGGCCTATGACCACATACATGACCATCATATAGGGTATGTGATCAGATAAGATTATTGAAGCATGGAATAATGTGTAGAAATGCAAATAACAAATTCATGAAATATATTACCAATAATTTTGTAAAAAATAAGTATGACAATTTTTCAAAAATACACTACATTTTTCAGTACAGCAAAATGTCAATTTTTTCACGAGCAAAGAATACTTCTAGAAGGTGCTCTATACAGATCTTCCTGTATGTAACTTTTGCTAAAACGTTTTTATATCGTTTTAGAGTGTATGATAAATTACCATGAAC
>JAQFYC010000337.1:0-62458 GCA_034694165.1 Tomocerus mixtus
CTTCTATTGCAGCATCACTGATTCTAAGCCTTCACTTATAATTAAACGATGCGTGATGTATGAAAAGTATGTAGTGTTTAATAGAGTTAATTCTTTTAAATAAGCTTCCTTACATGTAATTTGTAATTGAATAAAGCTCATTGTAAGTGAAAGTTACATTAGTGCACTTAAAATGAGAAACTGGGAACTAATCCGATTAGTCAGGAAAATTAGTCGTTCGTCACAGAGAAAGTAATATATGTACCTATAATGTTATACGAATGGGATGCAATCAATGCCAAAACATGCAACATCTTTATAAACATCTGAGCCAAATTCTTTCTGTTCATTTCTTGGAAAATATTTCATAGCTTATTTTTCTAGGGAGCATCCGTCAACGTTCTGGACAAAGAAAGAAGATCTCCTTTACACTTGGCAGCGTTCCGTAATGGGTGGCGAACCATGAAAATACTTATCAGACTTGGAGCTAATATTAACCTTAAGGACAATGATCTGAGGAATATTCTACATGCCATTGTCATTCATGGAGGAGAACTTGATAAAATTCTTGATGATGACTCTAGTGTATGTCTGTTTCAAATAATCCATAGCTTTTACATATGTATATATTAGCAAAAATAAATTAAGATATTTCTACATAATGTAGTCAAATAAGTTTAGCCAAGTTGTACTATAGACAAGTAATTTGCCATTTTCAGTTACCATTTTTTTCCTGCAAATAATTAAGTTTGTTAGTTTTGATTAACTATTATATAAATGAAAGAAATTTTAATAAATACTGTGTCTCTCAGTGACATTCGAATAGGAAGACAGTGTACAGTACTGTACACTGTCTTACCTAAGATTACATAATATATTCCCCTTTGTTAAGGTACTTGGTTTTTCATTAAAATATTCACAAATATTTGTGGACAAATAGTGTCATTTACACAACTAATTTAGCTCGTTAACTTATAGCAACCTACAGTTAAGTAACTAGTGTGAACTGTGAACCCACTCACTCTACATCAAAACTAACTCAGGTGAAAATGTGATGAAGGGATTAGCTATACTAATTAACTGACTGGTTATATTACTAAGCTGATGTATTTGATGTGGAAATGTTTGCTGTGATTCTTTCAAAGGACGGAATTCGTAGAACTATCTTTTGTAGTCGGCTAATTTTATTATACGCAAAGCAATGCCTCTGCTAAGTAGTTAGTGCTTCACAAAATGCCGAAAAGTTACAGTAATTAATCACACCTTCTGGAATGTTTGATCTAATATTAAGCAGACTGACTTTTTGCTGATTATGGAGGAGAAGGATAAACATGGTTTCACTGCTTTACATTATGCTGCTAAGCAGGTATAGGCATCTTCATCTCGAAATGATATTCAATTATGAGTAATTATTGTATTTTACTGTTTGTTATTAGTAAATCGTTTCTTTCTATAATGAACTTAATTATTTTGACATAGGGCCATATCAAAGCGGTATCAAAATTGCTGAAGCTGGGAGCGAGTATAATTACTAAAAACAACGACGGAGAAAATGTTTTCCATATTGCTTGCCGGTAAGATTTATCCCTGAAAATATTAATTGATAATATTATTAATTATTAATAATCCTTGTAATCTGCACGATAGTGATTATTATATTATATTATTATTACTATACTTCGTATATTATGATTAGCTCAGTATTATTAGCTCAATACTTGCTTGTAAAATCTTTTCATTAAATTATGTAATGGTAACTGTAAGTAAATGTTAAAGCCATTATGAGTGAAATTGCTAAACCAATTACAGCTCAAGGATTAACTCTACACTGCATGTTTATAATGTAACCCTGCTTTATATACCATTGTCTGCAGCTCATAAGGTATTTCATATCTCGTTGAGATTTTGACGTAGCGTTAGCGTGATTATAAAGTTTTTGGAACAATGTCCTCTTTTATAAATTGTGTTTGATTTGATATAACATTATTGACAACGCTTATTTGCATAACTAAGTTAATTATCTTTACAATAGTACAACAGAAATAGCAGTATGTATGCATACAAAATGCTATATTACACTTTCCGTACAGATTTTTTGAGCCTGCATTGTTACCCGTGCGTTGTTATGTAGTAGATATTTAGTTCGTACATGTTTGTTGCAAGCTGCACTCGAAACATTGTATTGAATCATTGAAGTGCATTATATCTGTAATCTGTATAAATAAATCAGCATGAGCTGATTACGGTCGGTGATGTTATGTATGATGTTACGTGTTCGAAAACAAGTATTTGTAGCATATGCTTAATAACAAAATAACCAATTATTTCCATCGCTAAATTAACGAAAAAAGACTAGCAATCGATACTAAGTTAATTTTGAATCTAGCTTTGACAACAAATTTTTTGACAATTCCATCTTTCTAAAAAATGCATGAGTCGAGTGTACGCAGACACAGTTCATGATATGAACAAGTAAAACATAATAATTTCAGAATGATAATCTTGCTAACTATAAATGCACTCGTAATATCACACAAGATTAAATTATCTAATTGCTGTGCACTTCACTTTCTTTAAGTTTCACGTTAAATACAGCAGTTCGAATCCCCAAAATCTAATTAATGTGTATAAAAATATAAATAAATATATTATATGTATACTTATTTATCTGTACACAATCTCTTTTGTCCTATAAGTAATTGATAAATAGTACAAAACGAATTCACAATCAAGGGCTTGTGAAAGTTTTATGTAAAAAGAAAAACTTCGAAATGCTGCTTTCATAACAATGCCAATTAGTGAAAATTGCCTCTGCTTTGACAATCAGATGGCCTTAATTAAAATTAAATAAAATATCTATAGAAAGCAGTAAGCAGTCATTCTTGCATCAAAAGTGATGCTAAAAGCTTTGACAAACTGCTGCCTGCTAAATAGTCTGATTAAGGTGCATAACACAATTAAACTGAAACCCAATGAATGGAATTGATAAAAAACGCCTTAAATATTTTTTCCGGAAATCATTTAATACTTCTTTCTATGCATCGTGGTTGTGCCTTATTTCACGCTTCCGGGATTGGCTAAGTGTGAATTTTTTTCCAATTTCTTCTTTTACAATATAGTAAAGAGATATCACTTTCGTTGATAAACACCAGGTTTGGCAGACTTAACATTATCCAAGAGATACTACGAATGGAGCAAAGTAATTCGGTTATCAATGAAGGAGACGGGAAGGGACTAACACCTCTACATCTTGGCTGTGAGAATATTTATTTTTGCACTGTATTTTCACCACAAATCCAACATAGTATTTAAATATGAAATTTTTGTACATCTTTTGATTTACAGGTCTTTACGGTAAATATGTAGCAAACAACCTTTCTCTCTTCATATAGGCATTTGAATTCCTAATAATTTTCCAATTGACTGACAAAATATTTAATACGAGTTTCATGGACCATTATACTTTAATGAAAGTTATAAAACATTCCTTATATACATATAACATACCTAAACATAAGTTGTAAAATGACAGGGCATGTTCGAGTGGTCCAAGCGTTAATGAAAAAAGGTGCTTTACTTCACCGAGATCACGACGGAAATACTCCGTAAGTTGTTAGTCTTATTGTACATAATATTAGTCTCATCCAGTAATAGACGATAAGGTACGTTACACCTATTACAAAAATAAATGTTTAATTTTTTGGCTTTGGAAAGATTTCATTTGGCAGCAAAAAATGGTAAGCAATTAAATGGATTGCTGCAATTTGCTATTTCCACATTTCCATGTGAATTTTTTACATATATTTAAAAAACACAAATAATATTATTATTGTGAATGCTTACATACTACAGGTCATCGGGAGGCGATGAGACTTGTTCTAAATATTCACTCTCATCTGTTGGACCAAACAGACAAAGATGGCGTATGTAACTTCGACTTTCATTTTTCTTACAGATTGCGTACCTAATATTTGTTCTTCCATTTGACATGATATGTATTATCTACTATCTGTATGTGTAGTATTTTTGGTTCAATGGAGAAAGTACTTTTTTACTTTCACCATTCATTATCATGTGTCGCACTGAGTAGTAACTGACGCAATTGAATGAAATGGGGTATAAGTTATCTTGCACATCTGTAATTGCTGCAAATAACGTATTTTATGTGTAATCTTCATCATTTCTTCGTATTGTTTATAAAATATTGGGATATTATTTAGTATATACATTGTATACTTGGTTACTCAAATGTAGTGTAGTATAGTATTAATAGTATATCTATTGACTATTATACATTTTGCCAATAGTGTTTCCAATAATAGACAATTTAGAATTCTAAATTAGAACAGCAATTACTGAATTGGTGAAAGGGACCATTTTATCTAAAATAATATGCTACTTTCTCCAGAAAAAGTCAAACCCTTTATACTATGCTAATGTGCGGTTTGTTGGAAAATGATGTTTCTACATACTAAGTGTAATTTTAAGCGATAATTTAGTGGATGCTTGTAAAACGGTAGCCTGTAGAAAGTAGAATCTTGGGACAATAGTATATGTAGGCAGTTCCAATTTTATGTAGAACGAAAAGTAATGGGCGAATGGGCATATTTTTTCATTTTATTGCAATAGAATTATATCATTTCCCTTTGTAAAATGAAAGGGAAGGAATTGCCATAGAGTTACATTATCCCGTAGGAAGTAATAAAGTAGGGGACCTACCTAGCTATAATGCTTATAGAGGAATAAATCATTTCTAATGTTTTCACATTTTTATTACAATTTCAAGAATACTGCATTGCACGTTGCAGCAATGGAGAATCAACCGACAGCTGTAGATTTACTTCTTACAATGAATTGTACTCTTACGTATAATTTCAACGGATTTAGTGCCATCGACTTTGCTCTTCAAAATAAGTTTGCAGGTGTTGCTCTCGTTATGGTCACACATCGCACAAGGTATCGTGAACTTAAATATTACTACAAGAATATATTATCCTATAACCATTATTGCTTTCTCGTATTATTTAGTGTGCAACATTTCATTTCCCCTTATCCCCTATTACGTTGAAGTTTAATGTATAATGCATGCCTACGTACTATAATTATAGCGTTTGTATGTTTGTATAATCCCAAATCCCAAGTGTATACTGTGGTTTTTGGTTAAACAACAAAGAGCATTCACAAATTATGCTTTAACACTAAAACCATCTCGTGTTGTTGAATTAATGACATCTTAAAGAGTTGAGTGAGCATTTTCATTAGTTTCACTTCCCAATGTCACATTCTGTGAGACCTGAGCTCCTTTTTCATTGACTTTTAGAGGTGACGAGATTCTTGGACTGAATGCTGGCAAATATCCGTCAATAATGTTAGCTCTTGTGGCCGCAATGCCTCAAGTCGTTTCTGCTGTGTTGGATAGATGTATTATTTACTCTGATAATAAAACTGACTCCGAGCTTTATCATGTAAGTAAAACACGTCAACACTTAACGACTATAATTTATTACTGCTATATATTGTTAACCACTTTGATTGTTGTAAAAATACACGGTTGTATATTGTGTGTCTAACTAAATGCTACAATATCCTAATATAAATCCCTACATTTCCTCAGATCAAGTATGACTTTAAATGGCTAACACTTGCACAAACTGATAGCGAAGGGCCTAAGGGAACTCTGGAGCTAACGGATGAAAAATATTTGAGCAATGACGAACGGAAACATTTGCCCATTTTAAACGTAAGTTGAAAACTAAATATACCAAATGTAAGGTAAAAATTAAAAGTAAGATGGTACAGAGATATCATTCCTTGTACTGTACTACATAATAACTTGTCTAACACATTAGAGAGTTGAAATAATATTAAAGATGCTATTTAATATTTTTTCGGGCTAGCTGAATTAGTTGTAATCTTAATACAATACGTGCAGGTCTGTATTCCGTTATAAATGCCCGGTGTTTAGTAGTAAATTAATTAAGTTTCGTTAAATCTGGAGTTTAATTCTGTGGAAGATTGATGCAGATTTGTGGACGCAATGGCTAAGTGCATACGCTGATATGCCATCAAAATGTGAAGTTTAGGGTGGCAGGCTTTCCCACTATAACCAATATATGCTCAGATAACATAAATCATTTAACCTAATCTACGTACGACATAAATTCTATAATTGTTATGCTAACAGTTCATAGCGTATACGCCCAATATGCTACATTATGTGAAATTCTGATATAATGTATGTACATGTTTACGAACTCGTGCGATGAAGTACTATATCGGATATATACAATAAAGTATATAGTGTTAGTTACAAAATAATTGGTTAGTTGAATCCTTTTTTATATGTATTTAAGCTGCAAATGCTTATTCTAAAATGTACTATTTAATGGGGGCTGATAATTGCTGTCACAACAGCTACGATATGAGAAACTATGACGTATGAAGTTCTAACACGAATTATGACACCATTTGTTTAGATAGAAAATAATGACTTGGTTTTGAATATTGTTCTTCAGGTAGTGTTCTTCAACCATCAGGATTAGCGCATAAACTTTCTCTTACTTTCTCCCTGTGCAAAACTTCCTGCTAAAGAATTTACGTCTTCAACTTCATTATAGATTGCTTTTTTAAATTTAGGATTATTTTAAAGAAAGATTTTAAGCAAAGAGCAATTTGCTATCCCTCTTTTCTATTACATGGGAAAGGTAGGCGTAATGTTATAAGTATTTATGCGGGATTCAAGTACAAAGTGATACCAAATATTTGAAAGGCATTGTTTACGCTGCTTATGTAATATTGAAAAATAATATTGCATTCTGTTCCAGGGAATGGTCTCCTTCGGGCGAGTGGAGTTGCTATCTCACAGTCTATCTCAAAAGTATCTACAAATGAAATGGAATGCCTACGGGAAATACGTACATTTATCTAACTTAATTCTCTACTTGTTCTTTTTGACAATTTTAACATCCTACGCTTCTAATTATGTAATGAATGCACAAAATTCTCCAACAAGCAAATCCTCTGTTGGCAATCGGTCAACGAACAGATCCGAAATAAAGGAATTTTACCAATCGGGAAGTGTGCCGGGAGACAATGTCAGTGTCACTCAGGAGGATAGCAACTACTCCAGTCGAGAGTCTTCAACTCCATTAATCAATGTGGCACCGGTAAGTGATGCTCAGCAGGAGAACTGAAATTCCACTTCCTAGACTCCTCCTATTTACTAGTTTTAGTGTTACCAAATTCTAATGCTCGTTTCACATTCTCTTCCTGAGTCTATCCATCTAACCTAACTAAACCTTCTGTCTGTTCCATGTAATAAGCCTTGATTAATACGCTTAGGAATCTAATTCGCCTTTTCTATTCATTATTTTGATTCTATCTAAATCCTCTTTCAATATAATATTTATTTATTAGTGTATATACATTTATAATGCATCTGTAAGGTATACTATACAAAAGCTACTAATGTATATCTTCAGATTGCTTTCTCTATCTCTCCGCTTTTGAATATTTTAGGATAGACATGAAAATCTCTTCCAGTTTAGAGTCCAGACTGGATATCACATCCTGATTGAATCCCGAATGCAATATTGCATCTTTTTGTGTGCAAAATATATTATTATTTGCATAAGTCAGCCTCGCATACACGGACGGGCTAAAAATGTAGTAAATAATGCATCTACTAGTTATTTAAAAAACGTGTACCATAAACGTATACTCGTCTATAGGACGAAGATGATCAAAGCCAAGTTGAGTAAAACTTATCTCCATAATTAATGAACATTCCCCAAAGCAAACAAACAAATCTAAAGCCAATATTACATGGAAAGAGTGAAGGGGAAGAAAAAACAACAAGACAGATGAGTAGATATTTGTGATGTGGTTATCAGGAAAGTGATGCGATGTGAGGCAATGAAACGGTACAGTAATTTTCTCTTTTCCTTTTCTCTTCTCCTCTGCTACTGTAATCAATAATCCTGCGGTTTTCTCATGTCTCCTGAATTATTTTCGAGCTCCAGCATTCCTTTTACATCTTCCCTTCTAACATTCATTCTGTACACAACCAACTGCATATGCACACATACTGATAAGTAAACTACCTAACCTAACATAACGTAACATAAGGTACCTTGCTTTGCCATTACCTAGTCACAATCAGTTAGGCTTAAGCTAAAACTAACTTAAGCTTCTTCGTATATACACACTACAGATTTAAAACATTCTTCCAGAATATATTCTAGTATATGTATTAGTGTTGTATGTTGTACAGTGGAGATTTGGATAGTGAATAAAATGTTTTAAGCCGTCTCTCTGTAGAAACTTTCTAGAAATGATATCTGCTTTTAGCTAGCCATGCATACTGCTTAAATTACAATCGCTCAACAAAAGAAAATAGAACATTTTACAAAACAAACATATCTACATTTCATGAATAGAACATTACCAACAGAGATATGTGCATGCATATAAATTCTGGAATGATCTAGTTGTTCCATAGCACTGAAGTAAAAATGAGATAAGGAAAGTAAAGGCAAACTTCAAATGTAATTTAACGTAAACGTAGCTAGCTAATAGAGAAAGTAAAATACAGACTTTCTCTCATGCTACTTACTGTATACGTACATACCGTGCTCAATTGACAAACGAATGGCAACAAATGATAGCACACACTTAACTGTTAGCTCCACTCTTTCTGTGATATGGCGTGGCATGGTACTTTGTGTTGATGTTCTTATACATAGAAGAACAGATGAGACTACATTCCCCATTACTTTCCCAAAAGTGTCTAACGAATCACCGAACTAATTTGTCCTTTCTATCTCTTCTTTCTCCAACTTTCTTTCTATCTGGTTTTGAGTTGAGTTGACTTTCCTTGGCTTTATTAGAGGGAAGATATTCCTAGAAGGAGTAAGTACCACGCAGGAGGAGAACCAGGACCACAAGCGGGAGAATCTTTGGATGATAATGATGGTGACACAACATCAAGAACTTTTCAAGAATATCTTTGGAGTGCTTTTATCATCATAGTGGCCCTGATCAATCTGTTTCGGGAATGTATTAACATCCAACGGCAAAAACTAAAATATATCCTTGATTCAGGGAATTGGTAAGGAACTTTTTCTCTAGATGGCAACGGCACCCAACTTTCTTTTATCTTCCCACACATACAACTTTCTCTTTTTGAAAAGGCACTTTAACATTTAAGCGTAACACTACATGATGAAATGTGATGTCTGAATGTCTGATGCGAAACTAAAGATACCGAGCATCCAGTACCAGCACAAGCAAATATTCTCACAATTAGAAAAGTGAAAGCAGAGAAAGTTACGTTAGTGGTTTGAAGAAAAGTCGAGTTGAGAGCTGTATATATCTTTTGAAGTCATGTAATTGAAGATAACATATTATATTCTCATTCTGAGTAAAAGGATGGTGTGATCCTTATGTAATATAAATATAGTCCCCTCATATATCTTATACTGTAATATAAATAGTTATACAACACATATATTAGAAGGTACTTATTATGTACCCTCTTTTCTTACTTCTTTGAGAATTCTAAACTTCACTCTCTTTTCATATGAAATTATACTTTGGGCATTTCTAGACTCTTAATGTTTTCCCTCAGTCACTCAATCCGTGCGTTAGTTAAAAGCGTATATTTTCAGATGCTCAAAAGAATATTTCGGTAGTACTTTATTACCGTGGTTTGTTTCAATAGTACTTAGAGTATGTAAACACGTTTATATGCATTTACTTTGCTGGTATTGTGTAACAAGGTTTGATATCAAAGCATGCTACTTATATTACTATAGTAGTTTACTATAGATAACCTTATATTTACTATTGGATAAAATTGCTCATTTCTTATGAATTTCCTCAACTTATATACTTATCTATCTCACAGGGTATTCTGGGCTATGAATATCGCCAGTGTTTTAATGGTCGGTGCTAAACTGGGAGAGTCGACATACTTCGCCAACCCTAGCGCCTCACTTGCAGCTTTCCTCAGCTGGTTCTATTTACTTTTATTTCTCCAAAGGTATAAAACTCTTATCGGTTTTACCGAAATATGATTCTCTTTTAGGGATTATGTTTTATGTTACCTAAGACCAAGCTAAATATTACGTATTTACTTACTTAAGCACTTATTACTAGGCTCTGCATGCAGTAACAGGAGAACTGACAAAAGTGGTCTGGTACATTTTCAAATTAACGGCTGGATGTTATATATCCTTATGAGCTGCAGATCTACATAACTAATATTCATACTACTAAGGATGGGATAGTCGCAAATTTTTGATAGCAAGAATAATGAAATGTGTTTCCTTTAGCATTAGCAAAGGATCTGTAATGTATAAAATATAGCTGGAAATAGTTGTTAGCAAACTTCTCCAGTTCTTTTTGACATTTTTGTTTTCTCAAGGTTATTTCAGTTCAGATATGTATATGCTGGAGGCATTTTTTTCTTGCTTTCATTTTATGAAATATTATACAGTCACAAAAATTTGCTTTGTTCTCATTTGTATCCTTTGCTCATGTATCTTGCCTAAAAAGAGTTTCTATGGTCTTTTAGATGTCTATGGTATGGTATTTATGCTAAGCATTTGTATGCACAGTCAAAAGAAAGTGAAGCATTTTCATTTGAATCGGTGTGGCCTGATACATAAAAGTATATTATTTGATATAAAATACTAGCATGTATAGGCTAGCATAGGTAAGTAAAGAAATGTAAAATGTAAATAGGAAATATCAGGAGTAGAGTCTTTTGACATGATCTTCCTATCTTACTTAGGTATGTGTGTTGGTTTTCTTCATTCAAAATGATAGTGTATCTTTTAGGTTATAATATGAACACGTTTTGTGTACATAACTAGTAGGTATCCCATAAATAGGGGAATATGAGTAGATCTCTTGTGTGTAGTCTACGTTACGTGTAGGTTCGTCCTTTTGACATGATTTGATTATAACTTTTTAGGTTTGACGTGGTGGGAATCTATGTGGTGATGTTCTTGGAGATCTTGCACACTCTACTTCGAGTTCTTATGATCTTTTCAATCCTTATTGTGGCATTCGGTCTCGCATTCTACATTCTCTTACACGAGGTAAGTCGAAGCATTGCCATAGATTACTTAAACCTTATATGATGTAACCGAGAATATAAAGTTTTGTTAAATATTTTACTTTCTACCTGTATATGTATGTACATAGTGAACATGTAGGTAATGCAACGCTACTTTAAGATCAAAGTATCTACGTATAAAGATAAAAAAGGAGTACCTAGGTGATATTACATGAAGATGTAAAATTTTACCACTTTTGGATCCCTTATTTTTTCATGTAACACTACCTATACGTAGTATGTATAGGTACATACTTAAGTACATACATACTTCTACTAGTGTACAGAGTTGTAGTCAAGTCAGACAGGGAACATAAGAATAAAATGCCATCGTAAAATACTAAGCTACCTTACATACAAGAAAAATGATAATAGCATGGAAATGGATTTGAAGGAACGTCGAAAATATTTTATGTATTCCATTTCATTACATTTATTTTATGTTAAAGACATGCTCTCTGCTCTTTCAGCTTTAAAAACTGCTACGAGATTAAATGAAAATCAATTGGTGTAAAAAATTTGGAAATGACGTTGTAAAACAGTTGGTGGTTCTTCCATGAACAAAAGAATATAAGAGGAAACACTAACTTCTATTTATTTAGGCTTGTGGAAGGGAACCATTTGCTAACTAACATAAAGTAGGGAAGTAACTAGGTACATTATGCTTTGGTTTCGTAAGTATTATATATTATACTACAAATACCTAACTCAGTCAGCCTACGTAGTCCAAAGAAGTAGAGCATAAGAAAATTGTTTCTGTTTGTTATTGACATGTTCAACGTTGAAATTTCCTTGCGTAAAGAAAATGAGAAACGAGTCACATAGACGTCCATAACATTGTACAAGCCAAGGTATTTTGCTAGAATGTGCCCTGCACTCTTGAGAAGTATGAACTCTTACAATGAGCATTATATTTTCATCAACGTTGTCTGTATTTTGCTTTATTCCATAATATTAAATTAGTATGTTTATAGAACCTAATATATACCAGAGTAGATATTCAGGTATACTTACACTTACAAGGTAAGGACTTGACATGTGTCAAACCGAATGGGCCGAAACCGCGAAACCTACCAAAGGTTGTGCTATCGGGAGTCCTAATTCAGGCTCGAATGGTCATATCGGTCTTTCGATGTTGCAAAATTAGAGGTCACAGACAGTCGAAATCTGACTGAGTTTTCAGGCAGATTTCGAGAAAATCTAAAATGGTCTTTTCAACTTTTTTGAAATTTTTCTCGGGTGAGCATTACTTCAAAAAAATTTGAAAATCAATTTTTACGATATCTGCAGGGAAACTCAATTACAGTATTCCTATGAATTTTGAAGACGAATTAGGGTGATATAAAATTAGTTGCGCCCGAGAAAAATCAGAATATCTCTGAAAATGGTGTACTCATTTTGGCCAAATTTGACCTTCTGTGACCTCTAATTTTGCAAAATCGAAATTTCCTTCCATATGACCATTCGGGCTTTCATTAGGGCCCTCAGTAGCAACCTTTGATAGGTTTCGGCCCATTCGGTTTGACACATGTCAAGTGCTTACCCTGTTAGGTATATGTTTTGGTATAATTTTATAAAGAGCTTAAAGTGAAACCTCTATGCCAAAATGCATGAGTACAAGGATACTGTGCCATTTAAGTACACATTCAGCATAACCTAGCAGTTTGAAGTGAAATTGTGCTATCCTATCGAACGTGCATTCATTTAATGAATACTGACTTTGTAAACTGCAACCATTTATCAAGATTCTGTTCAATTGGACCAGGGTTTATTAATAGTAGGGCTTTAGTCAATATTCAGCTACATGTTTCTATACTGGTACGCACAACTTCTTTGGGTGTTGTGCAGTAGATAATGTAGAATTTAAATGTGCTGCATACTATTGAGTAACTCTATAATATATGATCTACTTGCTATACATTCTATTAGAATGAGAAACTCATTGACTTGGTTTTAAATCAGACTTTCTCCCCAGGGAAAGTTGAAATTCTATGTATGTAAGCACTAATAAAAAGTTTTCCCTTTTGCTTATTTAACATATATGAGTACTAAGGTCATTGTTCCTCAAATTACACTTAATTCTTCTTCTTAAATTCTTAAGGTATACCAAAAGATTTATTAAGCGCAGAAATAAGTAATATTTCTATGTATGCTATGGCTCTATACATTCTGTACGTAAATGTGCTGTAAGGGAAACCCAAAGGCAATAGAATTACAATAACTATAAAATACACATAAAATTGCATTGGAAATAAGATTAAAAATTGCAAAACTAGTTTTATTATTACCTCCGTGATAAATGGATAGTCCTTTGAGACTTTAGACTACGTACAAGAGAAGAAGAGAGACAGAGTCTTACTCATGACGAAGGAGGCAGATGAAATGATATACTCTTAGCATAGCTCAGAACGAAAGAAACATATTGTATCCATTGAAATGGAAATGTCTACTTGCACAGTTAGTAAGTAAGAAGAAAATAGAGAAATGGTGAGACTCTCCTGACTGTGAAGAAGTAGCCTCTCAATACAAGTTCGGGTTTGATTTCCTTTCCCTTCTGTGTCTTCTCTTCTCTCTCCTTTCTGTATAGCATAGTAGTAGCTCTGGTTCTCGCTACTTAGACGAATTGAGTGACTGAACTGCGTTAGTCACTTCACTCAAAGGGAACATTCTCATTTTGATATTTTGTTGAATTCAGGGGAACCATATCCCATTCAAAGACATCCCTATTTCTCTAATGCGAACATTTTCAATGATGCTGGGAGAGTTGGACTTTCTAAACACGTTCGTCAATCCACATTATTGTGGGAACCATCACAACAATTCCGTCGGCGCTTCACCGGTCGTGATTAATACTGGCGGACAATCCTCTTCTCATGACAACTGGAAAGGAACACCAAGCGTCTGCCGGAACGACACAAGACTGCCGCATCCAGGCCCGTCATTTCTCATGCTAGGAGTTTTTATAGTATTCATGCCGATTTTGCTCATGAATCTTCTGATCGGTTTGGCTGTTGGTGACATCGAGTCTGTTCGGCGTAATGCACAGCTCAAACGACTTGCCATGCAGGTCAGTTACTTATTTCTGTCTCTCGCTCTATCTTTTTTCTATCTTTTCTGTGAACATTGCTCATTCTTTTCTTACACTTTCACTCTATCTTTCCTCAGGAAGGATATAATACGATTGAGATGCAATTTGATTCGAGTAAAGTAATACTAATACCCGACATACAATATGTATATCCCAATCCGTGATTCTACTTATTAACTATTGAGCATCGATACATTCTCAAATACAGATAGAAAGCCCATATCCAATATGTATGAGGACGAGTAGACAGAGTTTTCGCAAAGAATACGGATGAGAAGATGAGTACATAATACATACACTAGATAGTAGATACCAACTTGGAATAAATTCAGACAGAGCCGGAGTGTATAATATCGCACTTTTCCAACAGTGGAGTATGAAGTGCAAAGGTTTGTATTACTTTTCGACTCTTTGTAAGTGTAACTAACGAGGAGTAGAATTCTGGAATACAAAATCCACAACTTTTTACTCCGTGAACAGCTAAGTGTGTCTGAAAGAACCTGCGGGGCTCTTTATTGCACGCAGTTAGAATCTCTGCATTTGGATTTCCTTTAGCAAAGAGGATTTAATGCATACAGTACTAATTTCACACTCACAAAATAACTAATTAGGTATATCGCAAGACTATTCCATATGCCCAAGTAGAAAAAAGACATTCTAGTATATTGTACCACTAGTATAGTAAAATACATATCTTTATTTGCCCTAACAAAATCTATGCCCTTTAAAAGAACTTGCTTTAACAAGTAAGTGCTATAGACTATTCTGTTCCGGATATCACAATGCAATTCCCCCAATCTTTTGTTCTCTCTCTGAGAATGATATTCTAAATATGCAGGGTGAAGCCAAGCGTTGGTCCTCTAATACACACACTTGATTTTGGTAATATGGCAAAGTGAAGGAGTGTGAAATATTTATTGACTAGGTCCACTTGCACACAGCCCTGGAGAAGACACTCCCGAAATTTATATTGCAACGGGTTGACAAGAAAGAAGTGATTGAGTATCCAAACGCTCGCAAGGCGAGGCTCGGCATGGTCGACTACTTGTTCAAGTACTTTCAGCCAAAATCCACTCACAAAGGTGACTTCCTTCCTCCTGTCCTTTTACGTTTACTAAAATATTATTTATTCTTGCTTTCGCTTACTCACGATACGACTAGTTTATACTTATGCTATCATTAACAATGTTATTTCTACTATTTATCCCCTAAAACATTTACTGACAGTGATCGCCAAGTTAGATTACCTACTAGTTATACAAATAGAATCGCTTTATAGCTTTTACAAAATACACGCACGTAATAATGTTCTCTCTGTCTATTTTACGAGAGAGACTACCAAATATTTAGTAAAAAGATACACTCTCACAGACTTAACATTAAGCTCATACCCATTCGACAAGCGAGTTATTTCGGTTTATTTTTATTTCCATACTAATCCAATAATACCTTGTGAAAATGCTGAGGTATTTCATTACTTACATAAACATAATTAATAATAATACATATTTATGTAACTAAATATCACGTTGTGGCTGTGTATGTCTCTTATGTAACGTCAGTTGCCCCAGGATATCTACTTGCTATTACTTATGTAACTTGTTTACAAACCCAAGTGCTCAATTTAATACCGTTACACAAGTAAATGATATTATGAAACATGTTATAACTACGTTGTTAAATAAGTACATAGACAACTACGAACTACAGTAATATAATGACATACAAAATAGGAAGATATAAGTACTTACGAAATAGATTTCTGAACTGGGGTAAGTGTAAACAGCATTTGGTTATATGTATTATCATGGTAGAGGTTTTCGTGATATTACTGATTTTATGCACGGTAAAACATCATTCCAACCTACAAACTATGTTGTAAATTAATAAAAAATTGCATCTTATAAATAAATAAAGGGTAATATAAAGTAACAAAAAATATTTTTCAAAAAGCGGAAGATTTTGCTGCACCGCACCGTAGTGGTACCTACAGTCAAAGTGAAAGCGCTATGTTTCGTCCCAAATATTAAGTTTGCGGTTAATATGTTGTACGATGTACCTACTGTGTACCATTTATGCTGGTATATATTTAGTGTACTTTGTAGTTGTATATGTATTCCGTAATCTCTAACTCGGCTGTTAGAGCTAGGTATAGATGAAAATGTTCTTATGATATTGTATTACTAAAACAGAAGGTGAAATTTGCTGTAATGTGTAGTTTGCGTAGGAATATAACATAAGGTTATGTAATTGTCAGAAGCATTACGATTACGTACCGCTGAGAGAAAGAAATCAGAACATTTCCCTATGGTTTAAGCTATAATATCCTACTTCTTTTTACAACTTCTGACAATCTGTTAATTGCTTATGTAGGTTGGAGGATTTATAGATTGCAGTTACTCCCTCCCAGAAAAAGCTTGGCTTTGTATTTATTTGTTCCATTCCACTGCAGTTTCAGCTCAGTTCAGTGGCTCTGTATACTTATTGTTAGATAGAGACTGGAAAGTCGATTATTAATCGTTATTTTATTATTTTCGAGGCTCTGCAGAAAAGAAAGCCCGAATTTTGCTTTGTTATCCTCAAATACATCATAATCGTTGATAAATACATATAACTACCTTATGCACTTTATTTACTTTCGCTAGCTACACACAATACTATGTCCATTACGAATTGCGTGTCAATACCATATTATTTATATTGTTTTTAAATATTTCTAAGTAAATTCTAAGTTAGGAGCATTGCAATGGATTACTATATTTAAAACACAGTAAAAAACTTGAAAATGGCAATTCTAATCCAGGAATGAAAGGCCTCTTGTATGTCACATCAAAAGCCTAAAGCTCATAGGTAGCATTACAACATTTTCCTTTCACCAAGTCGTTTAACCTTTGATAGCATTTTAAAGCGTGCTGAAAAGTGATTCTTTGGGTAGCCAACTTAAATAGGTATCTTGCTAATAATATGATTGAATCAAAAGAGAAGCGAGTGAGTCGAAAACTTTTCATTCCGTGAATAAGAATGTCAGTAGTTCGAATGTGATGTCTCTGTTGAGTTCTGGATCTCAAACTGAATTGGAGTGAAAGCCCAAAACGAATGCCCGCAGCAGACACGACACCACAATGCAATCCAATGCAATGCTCCTAACTTAACTCTCAATAAAGAAGATAGTATTATAATAGTGTAGTGTAGAGGAGTGTAAGTAGAATAGTAAAATAGTGAAGGCACACCACACCACACCAGACACCATGCTATGAACCTCACCATATCAATCCAATCCAGACCATACCAGACCAGACCACTATACTATCAAACTATCAACTATGGAGAAAACAAAAGTGTAGGATAGAATAGTAAACAGTGGATCCAATCGAATTCAATGGAAAGAAAAGAATGAAAGAAGAATCATAAGAGAGTGAGCATTTACAGAAGTGTGCAACTAACTGACTGGTTCCCTTTACTTTCCTTCTCATCGGGCTCAGCCAGACAGATTCGCTCGGCTTCTGTACAGCACAAGTAAATACAGGAAAAGAAAATGCTGAGGAAAACTTACTCGAAAGTATTGGTAAGTGCTTCTTTTACTACCGAAGGAATAAGTAAGTATCTATGTTATGTACTATGTACTATTGGAAGAAAGAATACTACGGAAGATACGTTACTTTATGTACGTAAAGAGAAGGCTAACATAAGACACACACTGAAGCTGCGAGCTGAAGAAATGTATGTGTATGCATTTGGACAGAAGAAAAAGGAAAGAGAGATCAGGAGAGATCGATATCACATTGTATTTGTATCTATATGAGAAGGATCTTTTTTGATCCCTTGATACTCGAACACAGGCTTGGGCCGTGCTGGATGGTAAACAGTAGATGGATGGAGCTCAAATCCTGTAGTTTATCACGAGACCAAACCAAACCTCTCTATCTTATATACTAGTATCAGCATCTCACTAAATTCTAGTATGTGGTACTATTTGGATACTTACATGATAATGTAGTAGTAGTCTATGTAGTAGTATTGGCTCCATTATAAGGATTGTATAAGCAGGAACTTTGGTTACGATTATTACTCTTATTTTTGGCATTTGCCTACCAATCAGAAACTTTGTTTCTCTTCTGTTCCTTAAAATAAGACGCCTTATTCATTCTGCTCTCTCTAAGGAATTCTTCTACACTTAGAGCGACACTACAACCTACAGCACAAAGAATTTAAATCTTTATTTGAAAAAGAAAGAGTTCCACTCGATTAAATATCAAATTGAGCTTTAACTACACTAAAGTGACGCTTTTTCTCGTTTTCTTCCCATTAGAATGCAACGAGGTTCATTCAATTTAGCTTCTCGTAATTAAATCACGTGCCCGTTTCATAATATCTTTTCCTTTTTTCTCATTTTGTCTCGGCATCCTTTCCTGATAATATTACCATTAACATTATGTTTTCTTGATGCAGATACATAAGTAAGCTACTCGTAACAAAGGAAAATACTTTTCTTTCATTGCTAAATGATATGTAGGTATTACTATATTATGTAGTATATGGTATATTAAATGGTATATAGGAATATTGCTACTTTCTACTACAGAATTAAGGTTACCTCTACTTTAGGTAGGTGCTTAAGCGAAAGTGGCCTGGTAAAGTACCTGTAGATATGATATGAGCAACATTACACTAATTGTTTAAATTATAGTCATGCATAATGAGACTCTGGATTTTATGAGTCTCTTGTCTGTAATTTACGATGTTTGGATATTTATTCCCGTTAATTTAAGTCTTAAACTCTGGGATAGCCTCAAAGGGATTATTATTGTTAGGTCATTATATTATATAGTCTTCTCCCACAGGAAGGACCACTATAAACTATGTGTTGTTCATTGTTAGTCAAGTTAAGCGATTATAATCAACTGCACATTGTAAAACTCAAGTTTTACAGTTGTCCAGAGACTACAGGTACCTACCTACACTTTCACCATTATACGTGTTCATTAATTTCATATGCTTTCACTAAGAATTATCTTGCGTATGCTCACAATGTTTTTATTTTGACTTATGCCTGCAAAGTTGCTTCGGTATTTATGAAAATTCTGTTACTAATAATATTTTGTGCGTCTAAATGAAATTAGTTTAGTTAAATTGAGATTATGGAGTAAAAAAGTTATGAAAATCTAATATATGACCATTAACCTCGTTGGTAAGTACTTGTGTTACAGAAATCCTGATTATCAACCTTGTGTTTCATTAAACTATTGATGTGACAAAAATTGTTTAAAAGAAATATTATTTATGCAGTAGTTCACCATGCTTTCCTTTTTCCATGTATAGTGAATACTATGCCAAGAGTGTGCGTATCATCAGTTGAAGTCTCAACATAAAAATATTGCGCAATATGTGAAAGTATAAAGAGAAAGTTGGACATTTTGTTTGTGGGAGAGAAGGCATGGAATGGACGAATGTAATGCTTAATGTTTTTTATTCCGTTAACATTTCCTTACATTGTTTGGTATGCAGAATGAGAGTGAAGAGTGAAAATGTACATTTATTCAGATTGTGATTTGAAATCGTTGGATTTCATTGCTTTCCGTTCGCCAATAGGCTAGGCAATAGGGTTTCTGGTCTGGTCTCCAGAATTTGATACATTTTGTTTGAAACAGATGCAGGCAAGGAGGGGGAGCAATTCTCAGACGAAGTGATGTCAGCCATTCAACAGAGCAACGACACGCTTGCCAATGTGTCGACCCATTTGGAGAATATTGAGACACTAATGCGACTTCTGTGTCATGTATGACTCTTGAGATTTGTTTTTGTTCTATTTCTATATAGGTACACCTATATCTACATATATAAATGCATATGCATAGGAGCTGCTTATTTATGTAACTGAAATCACTATGTAGATAGTGATTTCAGTAGTGTGCTCCATAGTGTGATAGAATAGAATAGACTTGTAAGCTAGAGTAGAGTGAATTGAGTATAACTGTACTGTCGCACTTACTTACCATTAGCATAGTTATGCTATTCAAAAAGAGGAGATCGGTACAGAACAGAAAGAGAGAGGTTGGGCTGATGTGAAATGGGAATGAGAAGTGAAGTGCCCAAATATGTACCTGATGGTGCCCTGAATATTCTAAAGGAACTATGACATTTTAACTTACATAATATAGCTTTCTAAGTCAGTACATATAGGTACCGTAAAATCTTGAATACTGGCCGGGGCACTCATTTGCAAAATTTTAGAATATCCTTAATTAGGTTATCCTGTCCTTAATTATTTTAGAGCAAGCTATCTTTTTAGAGAAAGTTCATAACGAGACAACATTTTTAATCATCCTTGACTTGCTGCATATAAATGACAAAAGTATTTTTTAAATGTAAAATGATATACAGTAGCACCATACCTAAATACTACGATGCAGATATCGCTATTTTATCGCTATTTTTTATTAGTCCCGACTGTTATTCAAGATTTTACGGTAGTTACCCTTGTGCCGATTTTGCGTTGGCTGTAGGTTGAAGGTTTGCAATAATGTAATATGTATATTCATGTATATTCAAAGTAGAATTGCAATTGGGACTATAATGCTATAATGTGAAGTAATGACAGTATACACGATCTTATACTCAAGAATAGAGTAGAAAATTGTTTATTCCTGACTATTGAGTTGGCACCGTCATGACACTGTGACATGGTTAGGTTAGAAGAGCACTAATGTCAACTCAACCGATTTAATTAAAGCAACTGTTTTCCGTGTTTCTCTCTGTTCCTCTAGAAAATGGAGTTGAGTACGGACATGGACTTTATTGACGAGGGTACTCAAGTTGACGATGGAAATCCCATGTCAGATATCCGAACAAGATTTAAACGAGGGATGACCGTTCGGATGACGAAGAAACCACCAAAATTGTCGCAGCGAAGTGACTCTGCTCTCATCTGATCAGATTACTGCACTAAAAATTGGCACCAAAGCTTTGTCGTAACTTTTGCATTGTATGGCAGAATTTCATTCACTTGTATTGGTAAAAACTCTTTGCTTTGCTAATCTTCTGGTACTAATGATATGTTATTCATTACATTACAAGCAAATTAATTATCGCCACTTGCTATTAAGTAAGTTCACTAAGATCAAAGATAGTTTTTCAAAAGTTAGCAAATATATATTCAGGATATAACTGTAGTACCTACTCTAATGCTTAAACGCTAGATATAAACATAAATACAAATTACCTACATGTAACGTTGTGTTGTTCTTGTGACAAATTGGGATACATAGGTTAATTATTTACCATCTGTAAAACAATCTGTAAAATGTTTAATTAATATTTATGTACATTATACATGAATATAAAATGACGCGCCCATATTACATGTGTACTAATTGTATTTAATATTGTAATATTGTTTAACGCGTGGTAATGCAATATTTTAGTAGTTTTCGTTTAAATATACGAGTCAATACATTATACTTATACAGTCATTAGTCATTATGTATTCTGTAGGTCTATTCTTTCTAAAGTATTAAATTTTTAATTTATGCAGCACGACACGAGTAATTTTCCATGATTATTGGATTGAAAGTATTAGGATGATCATTGAGAAGTAAAAGGCTCGACAGCAAAAATGTAGAGCAAACAACGGACCATTGAGAAAAATAATTATTTGCTATAAATACCACAAAACTAGGTCTAGTTAACTATTTTTATGGAGTAGGAGGATAAACGACTCGCTTTGAAGTCCAAAAATAAGTTACCCAAGTATATAAAAGCTTTAAATGTTTAACTGGAAGTAAACAAACAATTAAAGCAAGGGAGAAGGCCAGGTACAGGGGACGATGTCGTGTTATATTGTCAATATTATATAGGTATGTAAATATGTGAAGCATTCGTGAACTTGTATAATCTAATTTACAAAACATACTAAGTCGAGCATTATATTAATTTGTGGTAATTACTGATGCCCCTTCTAATTCGGCAACTATGTATGAATGCTAAAATAAATTCTTACCTTCCTGTATTAATAACGTACACAATTAACAATCGTAAGCAACCTGTTAATGTTTTAGTAAATGTAAATAATAATTTAATGTAGGAATATGAATAAGTCATTTCCATTGCACTAGCTTCTATTGTAGACTTCAAATAAAGAAATAAAAATACTAAAGGTGCAAAATAAATTATAAATTATAAAATTCATAATTTGTTTGGAATTATTATTATTATGCGTAAACATACATTAAGTTCCATTAATTGGTACGATATTACAATTACGAGTACAGTACAGGTAGAGCCGAGACGTAGCATAACACTTACAATTAATTGAATCACTAAAACTAAATAGTGGTCAAACTTTGACTTTTATTAAGCTTGACCATGCGGTAGGTGTGACCTAACATGAGAAAAAAACTGTAAAAAACATGAGAATGATCAATACTTTGAAATCTGAGCACTCGTAAAAATTCATACTTTTATTGGTTATCGAAATAGGCAAAATTTCTAAATTCTACAAGCTTCAAGTACTAATGTCCTACCAGTAACAATATAATATGTTATAGCAAATTGGTAATTGGAGTTAAAAATTGTGAATGCAGACTATAGTTCGTCCTTCTTTTTGTTTGAAAAGATTTTCGGAATCTCTTGGCTCCAAAACCTAGAAAAGAGTGAGAAAGTTAACATTACTTCGTATGTGATTATGTTTATGTACGTGTGCGTGTGTATTCGCTTCGAATAATACATTGACTGCGTGGGGGAAAAGAGGTACTCAATAGAAAAGCCATTGTGGAAATTAATTAAGTGATAAAAGTCAGATATAAAACAATTAAAGTGGAGATAAACGAGCCGAGATCCTCAACTACTCACTCACTTGAGAATTGTAGAGCGAAACTGATGTGAAAGGGATAAACTCTTTCCAATTGAACACACAGTTTGGTCTTCCACGGTGAATTTTGGCCACGTTACACCAAATGACTTTTCACTTGGAGTCGGATTACTGTAAAAGCAACAAAAGGTAAGAGAAAGCGACAAAATCAAAATCACTTAAAATACTATACAATTTACCATCCCTTCTTCTGCTAAATGATCTAATGGAAATAAAACAAGGAGATAAATATTATATTGGTTTTGTACTGTGTACTGTGAAAAAAAGTTTCTTTACAAAATGCTTGGTGCATGGTATATGTGTAAACCGTATGCAACAGACTGTAGCATTGAATAAATACGATCAGAAAGGGAAAGTAAATGCACCATAACCTAATATAACATCTTTCTCCTCCTATATCTTGTACATTCGTCTTTTCTGCTACAAAAATCAAATCTACTTTATTCTGAAGGCTCAAACGGAAAATACTTTTATGTATTTCTGCATGAAGAATCTTACTTTATATAATAAATTGAATTTCACCAATACTCCTCCGTAAAATACATTACTCTATCTTGTTTCTTTCTCGACTGCTCGTATGTATGATATTCTCTGATTTAATTTTGAATCCATTAAGCACTGACCTTGTTTTGATGAAATTTAGTAAAAGAGGAATCAATGTCTTTGTGGCAAATTGCAAGTCGTCGTCGGCCAATTTATTTGTCTCCCCAAGGATTCCTGTAAAAATGTACTGAAGAATATCTCCGTGGGCAATACCTTCAAACAAAGTTTACAAATTGAAAAAATTCATTTAATACTGTACAAGATCCACTTCCTATACGTAAAGCGTTATGTTTTTGGTATGCACCGTAGTATACATTTGTTCCTTAATGTGGGTACTTACCGACGTAGTATAGTAATTACACATGAATTTGCATAGTAAATTGAGGTAGGTTATATACTACTTTATACAGTACTGCATGAGGTACATAATAGTATTTATAAAATGAGATCAAAGCAGAAGCAATACACCCACGCACAATTTAATTTTGTCTTATTGCAAACGCGTTACATATAAAGTAGCACATTGGTTTTGCATAAAGCACAGACTCTGCCTCAGAATGATGGACTTTACATATATGTCTAATTTAAGTGAAGAGAGCGGACATTGAGAGTGGGAGAAGCTACGCCAGCCCTCCAATTCAATCCGATGCAGCCTATATGTTATGAGTATAACTGAGTCTGGAAGAGGAATTGTGGTAACAAAATGATGGGGGATTAAGCCTTTTTTGAGGAAGATAAATCCTCAATAATCCTTCTCACGTTTCATGCTCACTTTGGTTAGGGAAGATAGAATGCTATATATCACTTATTATTTTACTCTCCTATTTGAATCTCACAATGATTTAGTACATATATGTATCTATGTATGATCTTGTCCAAGTCGGGATGAGTTAAGTCACCAACGCTGAATGTAAAAATTCCATTGAATTTCTTTACTGCTTAAAAGGGAGTTAAAGTCCATGTTATAAAGTACATACATAAGTAAGTATTACAAACACTAATATTGGAAATACACGTAGGATGTACGTACATACTAAATGTATACATTCTGTATGCCGAAAATGCAGAGAACAAACCAAATCTAACTGTACTGTCTCTGTAAATACAGATATACTAGTAGTATATTAAAATTTAATTTTCTACTGTAAATTTTTGGTCGCAGTAACTATGATCTTGTGCTATAAGAAAGTGTATTCACATGTATTAGCATTAGAATGCCTTTACTGGATGGGAACAGT
Organism: Tomocerus mixtus; assembly: GCA_034694165.1. Lineage (NCBI taxonomy): Eukaryota > Metazoa > Arthropoda > Collembola > Entomobryomorpha > Tomoceridae > Tomocerus > Tomocerus mixtus. The sequence continues at coordinate 24,837 of JAQFYC010000337.1, forward strand.
CACGCATAACAGTAGAGGTAGGATATAATATGTCTATTCGCATAACGTGTTAGTAAGTAACTAACTTATATGTGGTCAATTCTGTAAATGTATACAGATATCAATGTAATGTCATAGGCTCATACTTTCACTAGGAATTATGAACTCTCACCCCTGCTACTTTTTCAAATGTAAAGCAAAAAGTTGTCGGTTCGGTTAAATGGGGAAACTTCGACACTTTGACCCAGCATCTATAGAAGATCTGACGAATATTACGACTACTAGAGCATTTACGGTATTTCATTTTGGCAAGTAACATTATCATGCCTGCAAAAATGGCTAACAACTAAATAATACTAGTGGAAGCTAATGCATTTGTAAAGGGTCCGGTCTTCGATACCTAATGGTTTTGAATACAGGTACCTGCCTATGACATAATTTTAAACGTACATAGGAATGTATAAAGAGAATGTTAGTAAGAAGGTTCTCGTTTTGAGCAACATCGATAACATTGTGCACATGCATTGAAAACTATAGTGAAACTCATAAACGTCGGTAGTTGGTGTATTTGCATACAGCCAAGATATCTTTCATAAATCCTCTTATTTCTCCTTCTCACTTTCACTTTGACTGCTAAAGCAATACAAGTTAGCATACACGGATGTATAGGTATAGTAAAACCGTAAGATAGTATATTACCATACAGAAGTCAGAAGTCTCAACACTGCATAGCATATATCGTACGTTAAGCTATACATACATATGCAGATTGTGTTATAGCAAAGATATTACTGATATTTAGGTTGCGTACAGAAGGATGTTATGTGGATATAAAAATTCAGGTCTCGTCACTACTTCGGCCCAAATCCTTGACGTGAGAAATTTCTAGTAACTCATGCTTAATACTATTTACTTAGCAAGTCAGTTGGCTCTCTACATGGCTCCTCACATCACATCAGTCACTATCATTTTAGTTTCCTCTCTTTTCTATCCATATGCAAAATGTATATATGTATCAAAATTGAGAACGAGGGCAGAAACTTCAGCACACAGTACAATACGCTAAGAATTTGTAACAGTTAGAAAAGCAAAACAAGGTTTTCCATAAATTCCAGTCAGGGTCGTATTTGTGTATGTAAGTATAATATTACTGATACAAGATTACTAGAGATGTACAAAATATTATCACTACGTGTGTTATTATGTAGGTTATTACGCTATGTTACGTTATGCAGAGGCTGAACCATGTTTATCTGTAGGAAGGCATTTTTGTTAGCTACCTTTTATATATAATATTATTTTTTGCCAAAAACATCAACCCGTGTCATTTTCCTTTCAAGAACAGAGGAGAGAACTAACCAAGTTAATCTATTTTAAAGTCAGCTTAGTTAACTCAACATGATGTTATCCTATTTTCAAACAAAGCCTTTATTAAACTTCAGCTCAAACTCAACTCTACTTAATTTGACATGCGGAGTCCCCCCTGGGACTCTCTTATAGACATCCTACTTACTCCTACCTAAATAACAGGGTGTATCTTTATAATAATATGTGAAAGTGAAATTAGTCCAAGGATTTCTTTTCACTTACTCCTACTACTTCCATTGGGCAAGGAGGGCAAGCAAATTTACACAAAGGCAGGGGAGCAAAAGGAAAACGCAAAACCGTAAGAAACTTTCGGCAAATAAATCTAAATGAGCGTAATAGTTGTAACCTAAAGTCTACTGTAATATAATCTTGTTTTGCTCCAGGAGCTTTGTAATTATATGTACAATATGTATGTATTTATTCATTTATGAATTTATTCAGTCATGTTCCTTCTACTATTAGCAGAGATGGTGTAGATAGGTTCTACATGTAATAGCAGCGTTTATTTAGGTACTCTGTGTATGTACTTACAAATACTCTCGCATAACTTGTCTCTTTACATTTACATGGAGCCAAAACGAGGGAAAAGGAAACCAAAATACTTGTACAATGTTCAGGAGCAGAATTGTGGGCATAACGTAGCGTAGCATAACCATATATAACCTAGTAAATATATAAGATTCTATAGACATGACAAAATACTCACAGTGGGAACATAGAAAGAACAGAGTAGCATCCTAGAGCCTAGAGACCTACACTCACGTAGCGTATGTATGCAAAGATCTCTCCAGCTATTATGTAGTAGTAGGGAAGATATAAAGCTACTAGTACGGGCCACGTACTGTCGTGTACCAAGAGATTTAGCAGTGCTATCCATTACAAATGCACAAAACACAATACTACTTCATAGTTCATAGCTTAAACAGAATAAAACTAGATAATGTTAAGTAGGTACTTTGTGGGGGTAATTTATTAAGTAAGTTGTAAAATAAGGAAAACACATATAGTGAACCCACCAAAGAAACATTCTGTTCTGTATACATAATACACCCGTTGAATTCAGACTTAATGTACTGAAATGGTCTAGGCAGTCGGTAGGTACCTACTACCTACCTATTTATGTATATGGAGAAGGAGATTATATATTTACAATTTCACCTATGTACCATATAATGAAAAGGAGGCTCATTGTTGCTTATCTCCCTACTTGCACAATGCACAATGAGTAAATATATATCATTCGTCACAACTTTCCTATTTATTTCTATAGAGCTTTTAGAAACAAAGTTAGTAGTATTACAGTAAATACAAAGATACTTATCGCAAGTTTAGCTGAACTCAGTTCATTCTTCCAGTGTGTTCCTTCCTGCTGGTACGTACTAATATTTAGCTACAATACGTTTATGCATAAAATAAGCTCAAGTGCGTTGTTAGTACTAGAAAGTCGTAGATCCTATGGATTTATGTATAAAGGCAGACTTGTTATTTGCAAAGGTATAGTAAATATATGAAAATAGCGGAGGCAGAACAAAATAACGAGATACAATATATCATTGCCTGTGAGACACGCACACAATAATGCAATAGTTCTAAGAGGGGTGTGGGAGTCAGTTAGAATTTAGAATGTGAAGTACATACCCAAAAGTCAAATGAAGTTAGTGAAAATATGATAAGACGGAAGTAAAACTCTAAGTTAAGTAGATGAGGCATATTAACATATACATAAAGCAACTTATAAATTAATGCTACATATAATAAACAGTAGTTACATAAGCACATTAGTATTAAGCATAATACCAACCCATATTAAATAGTGAAAAAGATAGTAAAACATATATATGTAAGTATATAGTGTAAAGGCTTACTTTTGGTATCAGTGTCTCCGATGACGTTCATTATACTGTTGGACCCATAGTAGTCAAGCACGAAATAGTACACAGGCACGCTCTGATTAGCTAGCAAATTTGCATAGCGGCTCGTAAATCGGGTGAAAAGCAGATCTGTCAGGAACTGCAAACAAATGAACACACAAACTATTGGAGTAACTGCTGGCTTCCTTGAATCTTTCCATTCCTTCTCCCTTTCTACGTACATTACATTCACATTCACACACAGATAGGCTAACATAACAGAACCATAGTTGCTTTCCCTTGCCTTGCATTGCTTTATAGCTTGGCTTCGCAAACCCATTCTTCGTAGACGTACGTCTAGTACGTTAACTTTACCCTCTTCTTTCCTTCTGCTCTGCTTTCCAATTATAATATCATCAGAAATTCAACTCAACACAATACAATTCAACAATTCAAGACGGAGGTTGTTTTAGAGGTTAGTCTCGTTCTCATCTCGTCCTCGTCCCTGGTCTCGGTGGATTGAAATTGAACTATGTATACAGTATACGTACGCTGAAGGGACAGCAAACACAATGTCTATGTACAGATATGTACCTTTCCCAACCATTGGATGAATACAAATTAAATAGGTACAATACAATACACTGCACTGGAAGCATAAAGCATTTCGTTAGTTACATAAAGATACATACTACATACACTATTATCATACGAATCTACTGTACTTCAATGGAAAATAGTATGTGCCCTGGTTATACAAACATGGACACAGATACAGTACAGTCTATATCTGCTAGATTGTTATAATTTACTTTATATTTGCATATATTTGTACTACGACTACAATAACATTAAGAAATGGCTTCCTTTCTCGAGCATAAGTTTCACTTTGGGTCATGGTGCCTTATTACCCCTTCCTTTATAAGTTAACCATTTCCTGTTACACACAATACAAAGTGTTAAGAGACTTGAGCTATTTATAGTACACTATATTACTCACTAATTGTAAATACCGTTCAGGACACAAGTTACAGTTTCCTAATACAGGGAAATTCAATTTCTTATTCAAATTAGGGATCCAAGGACGTGGCGTAGCCAGAAATGAAAATTTATTTACTTATTTACTGTAGGAAACTATACACAGAATACTAATAGTAATTCGTATGCACTTTGTACTCAACTACTACCAATATAGATACTAAAGTGTGGGTGGGTAGTGGTTATACATGCATGGTTTGGGCTGGAAACGAAATCTTAATCTATAATTTTAAATGTAATATTTAGGAACTCTATAAACATTAAATGCTAAGTTGCTTGTAAATACGGATAACATTGTGCACTAACTAAGTTAATGTTTTAATTATAGTTATGTTATCGTATATTTACTTATAAGCAATATAAATTTCGAGATGAGTCAATGATCATTAGGTATTACGTAATAATAGGTAACAGTTCCAATTTAGGATGTAATAATACTGAGATCCTCAAGATATAGTACATAAATTAACCCTATTGTTGGTTTCGTTGATATTTTAAGTAGTACGATATATAGGCCCAGAAAGGAGCGCAGAGAAGAGAATAAGTAATTAAATTGTACTACCTACAAGTACGGATAGTATGAAGTTAGATAAGCTTTAGCATACCATGATGCAATCAGTATCAGTGCATTGTACTAATACAGTGGAATAATTGGGAGAGATTAGTTTGCGTTGAATTAAATTGAGCAGAGGAAATATCTGATGATGAGAAAACTGGGAAACTAAATTGAATGGAGAAGGAGGAGATGATGCCGTTGGATTGGAGTCGTGGAGCGAGGTTCAGAAACAATCGGTTTGATTTGGTAACCAAACTAACTTTGGAGATTTTTCTCAAGTTGGATTTGGATTTGGATCGCATCTCATGGCATGGTATTGAACTGAACGGGAAAACTAAACTACTTTATATACTGCAGAATCTATATATATGATACGTACATGCATATTATATGTATGTTTATAGTAAGGATGTGATTGGGTAAATGAAAGGGATTGGATTAGAGTGAGTGGAATATAATGAAGTGGACCCTTTCCTTCCTATATTGATATGTTCCAGTCTGGAAAATATATTAAGGAAGGAAAGAAGATGAGATGAGGAGAACATGCAGCTGGTGTATTCTATTCTATTCTGGTCTGGTTAGGTCTAGTGATGATGAAGGAGGATGAGAGGAACTGAATGAATGCGGCATGCTTTCCCTTCCCTTACTTCAAGATTTAACCGAGATGATGAGGACGACGAGATGAGGACGAGGACTACTATGTTCTACTAAATGAATTGGGTTGCATTGCGTTGAGTTAGAGTTGTGTTGAGTTGACTTACATTGGCTTACATCTTATTCCTAAACTATAATAACAATACACACATCTACCGTAAACTCTCAAGTAATTCTACGATGGAGTTACATAACTATTGGGTTGGATCTCCGGGAGTTGTTTTTAAAAGTAACCCCAAGGTAAATTCTTACCTTTGAATTTTTTAAGGTACACAAATTCAAAATTTAACTTGACAAAACTTGGTAATTTTTTTCAAAGGTTTGACTTTTGATTTTTTACACGAGGAGATTATTAGAGACCCAGGAAGTAATTGAGAATTTACGCTACCTTCACTTACCATGTATAGATATACCGATAGATAAGTATTTACTACCACAGTAGTAGAGTTTGAGAATAGTTAGTAACTACTAGGACACAGAATGCATCATCGACTTCCCTTTGGTTGATAATAACAAAGCTAAAGGACAGAAGAAAGTCGATCAGTGGAATAGAGGAAAATGAAAAGATGGAGTGGAATGGAGTATTAGTGGAGACGGAAGGCGAAGAATAGAATAAAATGGACTTAAAGTTTTTACCTCGGTATAGCGAGGTCGGAATTCGTCCTCGTTATCGATGTCGATGTTGGTGAAATATCTCTTTTTCAAGGCTTTGGTGATGGGAAACAATTTGCTTTCGAACTCAGAAATGACTGGGAGAAGGCGAGGAACTCTCTGGTCGATAAAATTCCCATCATACTTCCCATCATTAAACGAATTCAACGTTACTGCCGGGCAGACACCCAAGTCAACGACAACGACAACAGAACACACAAGGGCCCAACAGTCAAGTCGAAGCGAGCAAGTTGAGCATTTTGTGTGCAATATGAAAAAGAAAAAAAATCCAACCAAATAAGTCTAATGGCAAATCAGTGAGAAACGATTTGACTTTCCTTCCCTTTTTTCTCCATCCGTTTACTTGACTTTCTCCTAGTTTTCTCTTTTCTAACTCAGTATCTGTACTGTAGCTGTACACTGATGTTACATAACTTCTTGGACCGTATAGTAAAATAGTTATCATGTAATGTTGTAGGTGTAGGTATTTACTCTTTATTTTCTAAGTATCTGTAAGTGTATATAAATTATATTAAGGTTATATTGTCAAGATATATCTACTTTCGTAGTATTTAGGTAGCTTTGCAGTATTTCCAGTCTTTTTCTAGAACAAAGCGTTTCTTTAATCCAATTATAATGACATTTCCTATTTTGAGTAGAGCAAGTTCACACAAGTCAAACTAACGTAACGTATTTAAGCAAAGCTGCTTTGTTTTCTCTCTCCAGCCAGCAGTCTCCTTCCCCTATAATATTAAATACCTAGTCTACGTTACCCTCTAACTCTAACAGGCACAACCATAACCGTTAGCATTTTTTCGCTTTCTCTCCCCATTTTCCATTATATGGCAATGACTACTGCCAGAACCTACTTAGCTACAATTCCTACATAAAATGACATCATTTTCTCACTAACTGCTCAGCTAGCATTGTTTCCCTGTGCAATAATATTGCTTCTTTAGCAAACTAAAAGTTTAAAACTGCAAGTGCAAAATTAAAGTACATCTTTAATCTTTTTCGAGAAATATATTATAATGATAGTTACACTTGGTTAGCAAATATTACTGCAAATTGCTTCTATGATACGTACATATAAATACAATGTGTAAGTTATTGGACCCATTTCATGGTTAATAAAGCTTGTCTCACTTATATAATAGAATTGCTCCATTTATCTGTACTAAACTAAGTTGATTTTTAAGATGAATAATGCATGAAATGCCACCTATAGTGCATTACATAGTTTTTCACACAAATTGCAGGAAGTTAAATGGGAAACTGGTTTTACTGCACTTTCTAAATAATTTCCTTTATATATTTAGTAAATTGTAAGCTTACTGAATCGAATTGAGTAGGCTATATTTTTGTGTAATGATAAGTAAGTAACTTGCAAGAATGCATAAAATACATCAAAAATGCTTTATATTAAAAATACTGCGTAGTATTTGTCGTTCGTGTACTTTTTGTTGTGTTCATATATAGTACAGTAAGTAGTGTATAGGCCGATAAAGACAAATGATTTAGTTCTTAAGTTGATATCATCGTGATTGATAATAGGACCTAATCTGAGAAAGCTGTCATAACACTTTCAATACAATTCCTTTAGAGTAGAAGTCAAGTCAAACCGAATGGAATATTTATGTTGTACGTAAGGTATTTATTCTTTGGATAAGTAAGCTGGTTGTGAATATTACTTACGTGGGTAATAAAATGCGCCTTCGTGTCGAGCCAATCCTGTCAGAATTGGCACTTTTATCAACTTTCCATCATTTAGAAGTTCCTCCGGGAATTTGCTGAATAAAACATTATCAATTGACGGTGCAAACCAGCGGGGGAAACTGAAAAACGACTATAAAAGAGAAAAATTCATAAAAATCAATGTTATTTTCTGTTTTCTTCACATCCCAGTAAAAATATTCAGTATGCACATACATATATATAGGAATTTAAATACAGATATAAGGAGGACATTTGGGTTGGTACATATTGAACATTTATGTAGAGACAAACAACACACTACTCCCTACTACTTCACTAAATGTATCAGCCATTTATAAAAGTAATACCTTGCATATTGATGTAACTTCTTATTTTAGAATTTTACTTGCTCGAAGCATGCACGTTCGTTCTCCTGTCAATAAGTAATCCTACTTCCATTTGACATTTATGATATTATGTATACTTTTTAGCTAGCAATTCGTACATAACAAGAAGTTTACGTACATTATGATTATAAATCGACATGACAAGCAAGAGTAAACTTTCGTTTTAGTATTTGTAACCTATACGTAACTGTTTACAACATGTATGTATCTGTGTAAATAGTAAATACATTAAATATCTAAGTACAACTACTACTGTAAGTATTGCATGCATTTACAAACAGCCGAGCTTATACATTTAGTGAAGTAAATCGACGAGAGACTACTTAGTGTATGCAAAATATCTGTAAAGCGCTCATCTTTTCAGTGCAGTTAAAAAACTTCACCATATATACACGCTGTCGGACCATTTAATATTATCATAGGAATGTGAGGGAGTCCAAAAATGGCTACTGTTGGTTTTTTTCCATATCACAAATACTATCTTTTAGTAATGGTAAACGATATTACCATTTCATGCAAATACAGAAGTTCGTTTTTATTCGCATGATAATAAAAGCAGGTTAAGTGTAAGATTCTGCATTTTGCACTCAAAATTGTAAAATTGGATTATGCATTATATTTTTTATTTAATTATACTGATTATTGATAGGTACTGTACTAACTTAAATAGGTTACATTGCAAAACTGAATTAGTATACTGTAAATAAACTATTTATTGTATCTTCCAGGAGCAATAGTCTTGTATGCAGGGTTGCCTATATTTCTTTGTTGCACGAATATAAAATTCAATGTTGAAATATCTAAGTTTATAATACTGCCTGTGCCTAGGGAAAATATCCGTAGCAGAATATCAACAAAGAAATGGTCTTGGAATATCCGTGCACCAAAAAAAGTGTGCCTAAGAACATTTTCTAATAGAAATATGGATTGTCGTTGTGTACCCAATGTCCTTGTCGTGTACAACATTATGTACATAAGCTTTGAAGAAATATTAGTAATAGGTTGTACATATATTAAGTACGTATAAAATTTGCTTATACTGATAGAGATATAAGGAAATGTTTTATAGGCAAATTGGCATAAAGTAAAAGTTAAGCGCAGACACGCACTCGACTCAGTAATCTCACACATACCAATAAGATTATGGTATTTCCTCACTTCAAAAACTTTGTCAATATGTTTCAAGAGAAAAAGTAGGCGTGCATATATGTATACAATACATACATTTTTCACTCTTCATACGAGAACATAAATACACATTCTATGGCTGACTCTTTGATACACAAATTCCGACAGAAACACTTTACTTCAGTCACCTACTTACTACGTACTTCTATCTGTATAGGTACCTATACAAATATTCCGCAATTTTTCTTTCCCCATTCTTCTTTCAAAGTTGTGACAAAAAGAAAGGATGACAAAACTATAAGTAGATGTGTACACATTGTAAATATATTACAGTATAGCTACAATGTAGAACATGTATATCATGTATGTTTGCATTGAAGTGGATATTTGTATTTTTATCAGGACGTTTCCTCCCTGAATTTAGCTTAGTTGACGTCTGATGACATGCTAGAAAGCATATAGCATAGATTCCGTGCAACAGGGATTGCTCTTGACAAAATCCGGTCGTCAACTCATATCCTGTTCTATTTGCAGTAAGTGAAATCCATCAGCTCAGCTCAGAATACATTATATTTCCCCTTTAGTATGCATGTACGTAGGCAGATAGAGTAGATATATACGCTTTTTCACTTTGACAGCAAAATATACATGTAGCAGTAATACATTCTCTTCAAAATTAGTTAACTTATAACTTTTGGCGAACGTACTCTCCTGTCCTACATATTTAGGATATCATTTTTGAACAAATATTATGAAAACGTGAAATATCCCATACAAGTATTGTACACACATCATCCCACGTTTCCTAAAACCATATGGAATGTCGACCAACCCACACGTAAGCAATAAGTACTATAATAACATTCGGTTAGCTCCAAAAAAAATCTGCTATGCATAAAGCTTCAACCCTCCTATAGTAAATACTGTACAATATATGCGGAGAGAAATACTATCTCATCCAATTACCTGTACTTAATGTTAATTTATGGCATTAAAAATATTTATTCTACCCTATACGTCTCTATAGATGTCTAGTGACAGAAGAAAATGTTCTAACGTAGTGTTTTCTCTAGGGAAGCTGCAGCTCTTTAAATATATCTACTTACCAAAACGTGCATTGAACACGTTGAAGACTCCTTGGCTTTAATCATCTTTGCATACTTGCTGGCTCCCTAGTATATGTTGGCTTTTGGTGAATGTTTTACAGTAGCCTTTCAAGAATATGTACTACTAATACTAATACTAAACTTAAAGACTGCTGTCCTTTTACATTTTACTTTGAAAATTATAAGGCAAATCAAGGGGGAACGAAAATCTTTGTGAACGTCCAAAGTAAGTAGACAGAAGAGCTTCCTTTTAGCTTTTGCAGTCAACCATTGGAGCTTTGACTTAAATTCGGTTCAGGTTGTGGGATACAGGATATCAGGTCAGAAGGTCTTTTGCTAATCCATAGGCGTATTTAGTTTTAAGTTAGGGAGGGAGAGAAAAATTGAGAAAAACATGTTAACTATAGAATTAGTGGAAAAAGATCTACTCACACATGACATTATCAGGTTTATATGTCATGGTACGTTATATTACTTATGATGATGATCATTTATAGAATGTAATAATTCTTTTGTGCTTAGCTGTATGCATAGCATATGATTATCCAGCGTCTGTATTCTGTATGGAACAGTTATTTATTTATCTTTACGGTAATTAGATAACCAAAAATCGAATTGCAGGTAAGTAGTATGGATGGAAAATTGGAATATTTTGTATTAACATATGCATAATACAAATAAGGCTTGAGCTATTTTGCAACATTGGAAGAAATGAGTTAACTTATTTTGGAACTATAGAAAAGGTGCCTTGCAACATTTTAGCACACAAAAGACGATAAGTAGTCATAGATATGCGGTATATATTTTACATACTAATACTAGCTAAATAGGCAGCTCCTAAAACTATCTATGCATTATGCTAAGCTTCTCTCTTTCTTGCTTTCTTTTAATTCGCCCATCACCAGTCAGTCAGCACTCACTTCTAACTTTCTCTTGACTTTCTTCCCGTGGCTTGATGCTTTCAACTCGTTTGTCTGCTAGTCTTTGGGAATTTGTTCATGAAAGAGTGAAAGATAGTCGCTGAGTCTACTTGTATGTATGTACTTTTCTCTACCTTTGCTTTGACTTCACTTCCTCACTTACTCATTCAGCTTAAAACGACAGAGAAAGAGGGAATTCGCTAACTAAACCACACGCTAGTCAAGTCAAGTCAGGTTTATTTTACAATCTCCACCTTTCTATTCACGTCCTCTCAAATATATCTACACTAACAGTATCTAGATGGATAGACACTTTTATGTTATAGGACCTACAACACGCAAAAGGCAGAATTAACACACTTCCAAGATTTTAGAGGAACGGAAGTAGTGCCCAAATGCTATAAACTATTTTGGTAACAACGTAGAAGCTAGTTGATGGCATAACTACTATCGTTCCTGTCTTGTCTACTATTTGTAAGTACAAGTTTACAAGTATGTATCCGTGAAGTCAAGGAACCAATATATATATATATATATATATATATATATATATATGTCTCAGATAAATAGTGCCATCAGGCACAGACAAGAATTTTTTCTTTCATTTTGAATATTTCCTTAATTGGTTAGCTTTTCTCAAAAAACTTACAAGAGGAGAGTTTAAGCATAGTATGTCGGCGTGCCTCGTTGTACCGTTCACCCACGACATATTTTTTATGTACATGCACAAGGAAACCCAGTATCTATGTGTTATTTGTGTATGAATCTACTCAGTACTGTATTTAGTTACGTATATACCTAGAAAGGTACTTGCCATCAGTATTCTATCTCAACCGCACAACTTCCTAGTAAGCTACCTTTGTTTCCTTACAGCCAACGCTAACTTGTATAACGAAAACTAATCAATAATACATAAATGCATTGGACCTGAGTAAATGTCAATAGCACTTAAAGTTCAGTTTCGAAGACTTGCTTTTATCTTGTGCTTGGGTCAACTCCTCGGTCTGCGAAAAGCCAAACTCATGGATTTTTGATTTTCCAGCTCCCTATATTCTATATCTACTAACTAACTACTTATAGAACAGAGGTAGATTCCACTCTAAATGAAATCTCAATTTCTAATTCATGCAAAACATTTCCTTAGCAAAAGTTGATCTTACACTTAATATATACTCAAAATGATGTGTTCTTTCATGGCCTAAATAGTACTAGAATACTCAAACTTTATTACAACGCGTAACCTTGTACGTTTTACACAATATTATTCGATTATAAATAGTATCTGGTTTAACTAATCAAAGTTATCAATATATAATTGGCCTTGCCAACTCAAAGTGTCATTTCTGTTGATAACAACCAAGAGTTTCATTTGATTAAATTAAAATGATATATTCACCGAGATGTTGTATGTATGTACTATTGAAGCAAATTCCTTTTATAACTTGTGCTTTGTACAAGCTATGTATAGTGATAGGCTGCAGTTGCAGTATAGTATAACATGTACATAGTATGAGAATCCTCGTATGTGTGTTAGAGATTATTACTTTATTACTTTATTCTGTGATAAATGGATGTAGGTATGTAATAGGGAAATAGGAAAGGAAGTTTTAGGGTTGGACCCTTGATAAAGGCATTATGACAGATGAATCTTGGAATCCAATCCAACTTACCAACATATTGTTGACTTCTTTCACAAGTTTTTCTGTGTCAGCTTCACGGATGCATTGGACCAACTCGGCAAAATCCTCATAAGCGCATTCCAATCGAGATGCCAACTCCCGGGCAGATTCCGAAGGATTCTTTTGAAAGTACTGGCTGTTCAATGCAGTGCCACCCAGAGCAATCACATTCCGAAATAAACCTGTGTGGGAAAATATAGGTAGACCTTTGTCAGCCACGCGTGAATTTAATCTCAAGTGAACAGTGAAAAGTTTGTACTAGCACTAGGACGAATGCCGTGCCGTGCCATTCCCATTCCACAGTATACCAACCAAACCACACCACGCCATACCACACACATAATATACACTAATGCGTTATTCTCACTCACAACTACAACACAATCAGATCAGACTACTCACGATCAAACTCCCATACAGTTAGAGTCAAAAAGGAAACTTATGTACTATATTTTCACCATATTACAAGTATCTGTACTTCCAGTAGTAAGCAAAACTCATACTGGTTGGTACATAGTCCTTTATTCTATTCTAGGACATAAACTAGCGATAAGTAAGTACTAGAACCCAACGAAATTCAAACAATTTACTTCAGTTCAGTTAAATTGCCTCGAGTCTTTCAAAATGAAACACAACACAGTTTTAATAAGAGAATAAAAGTATTCAGAGATATATAGTATGTACATTATTGTATGTATTATTACGTCCGTTACTGCTAACGATAAGTAGCTATTGCGAGTAGGTACCAAAATGGTTGGCTAATGATTTATTTATGTTGTAGACACACTCTTCACGAGTCACATGGGCCATGTCCTAAATTTTTTACTCTTTCTTCATTCTAATACTGTAGATTAAAGCAATAAAAATACATTCTACAGAGGTCAATAGACAAAAATGTTATTTAAACCAATTTCAAAATTCGAACAATGTAAATTACACGACAATACAGGGGCATACTATGAGATTCTAATCACCAAAAATGCTTACCGTCTTGGCTAATTGTGTCTTTCCTTGATTATATTGTGTGCCTACGACATTGTATTTACCTATCTAATAACCTGAGTGAATATTGTGGTGAGTAGTATTTCCACACCGAGAGGACAAATGAGGACCCAATCCACATAAGGAAAACAAAAAATGCAATGAAGCTTTTAATGAATTTAAGTCAGAAGTAGAGAAGAGAAAGTAGACTTTCCATTTGGATCAGTATAGAAACGACCATATGGCTTCATTCAGATTTTAGACAATGAAATTTAGGGAAATTGCTACTAACTAGGCTAACATCCAAAATCGTAGTCAATAGTAAATCTACATCAACTCATTCACAACCCTATCGCATACATTCCTGTAGAATACAAATATATTATCTCATAAATACTTTTAGCTTTAGTATCTTCATATAGTATAGTATAACTGAATCTAATTGTATAAATAGTAGGTTCATTTGCATTAGGCAGAAGGTATTCAGGACGTATGTACCTACGTAAGTTGCTCATTTCCTTTGTCTTCCATCGATCCATAATGCAATTCTCTATAATTTCTGTTTTATTGGTCAAAATCAGTGGCAGGGTATTGAAAGAACTTCTGTATTTCAATTGTCCATAAAAGTGTATTTATATCAGAAATTGCGTCGTATTCTAACGTGCCAATTCCAAATCCAGTCTAGTGGGACAGTTCTTTGTTTCTGATAGACTTGAATTCCTGTCTGTTGCCTGTACACGGTACACAGGGATTCAATTCAATATTCAATGTAAATCACATCACCAACCAAATCAAGGCTGGACCAAGGCTCCAGAAGTCTTGTGGTGACTATACGATATATTCAGAGAACTAAAGTAAGTAGATTCACATGAGCTTGCTAAATCAAAATGAAAATCTGTTTCCTTGTTCATGCAGGAGTAACTTGGAGTCTCTGAGTCAACTCTAGTTCAATAATCTATGCAGTCTGGTCAGAACCAAAGTCCAGTTTGAATTGAAAGCTTGAACTGTACATTTAAGCTGCAGAGAGTAAAACAGAGAGTTTAATCTTTAATGTATTCCGTCTTTGCCATTCATTTCAACATATAGGTATGTAAACGTACTGTATGTATGTAAGTATTGAGCTGCCCATAGAAATTTTCTGGATTTGATGTTGCTTATGGTGTGTGGTAAGTATTAACTACAAAATTTCGTGTAATGTACAGTAGCAATCCTAAAGATAACATTTAGCATTGCCATGTGCATGTACGATGTATGTGGTCTGGTATGCTGATACCTAGTAAATGCATGTAATATATTGTAGCACTGCCCATTTCATTATAGTAGTATTTTATGTATGTATGTGGTTGGTCGCAGCCTAATGATACATACCAGAGGGAAAGCCTCCGCAGTAGCTTACTTTTATGTATCGAATCCAATGGAGCTATCAAAAGTTTAATTCATCATAAGTGCTTTCCTTTGTTTCTAAATATTTTAGTATAGCAACTAATGGAAGTAATTTAAAATCAAACATTTCCCTGTATGTACTCTGAACTGAACCTCTAGGTACTTTGATTTCTGTTTTTACTGGGATTTACATTTTAATGTCCTTTACATGCCTAAACACACGTTCGTTTCGCCGACGGTAAAATCACATTAATATACAGCGATGCTCGTAAATAATGAGACATTGTGCTTTCACCATTTAACACAATTTACTCCTAGATAAATACACAAACGTTGTACAAAACTTTAATACTCCCTTGGGGTATTTAGCCCTTGTTAATTAATGCATAGGAAAAAACTTGGAGAAAGCTAATTGTTTTCCAACAAGATTTTGAAATAACTATTGCCGTAGTTTGCATTGTGGTTAAAATACACAATGATGAAAGTATAGTGGTATACTATTTATGAACTTTGTTGTATTAGGTATTTAATGCTTGGCTACCGGACTTGGCATAAGGTAAAGTACTGTCTAGGATGTTTGTTTGGTGAGCGACAAATAAATAAATACATACTTGGAGCCAACTCATGTGCATTCGCTAAATTATAGCAATGAGGGAATTCGTATGATGTGGTTATTTGATTTAACTAACATAAGTGATGAGCTCTTTGTAAACTAACTAGGCATATGTCTTTCATTCTATGAAACAGACTACTGACGTTTGTTCAAATATGCAAAAGGTGATAGAACTAGTGATGATAATACACCTATAATTGTAGGTAAGTTTTATATTTGAAGTCCCTGTGTGTTTAAGGCATTTATTTATGTACATATGTTGTAGTATGTGTATCACGTTTATTATATCGTATTGTGTGCATTTTCATTTTCAATAATAGAGAACTGTTATGCAGATAAAAATTCGAAAGAGAAATTCCTGTCGTGAACTGAGTTGGTTAGATTTTGGCTAAAGGATTTTGAGTTGAAATCAAATGAAATAAAGGGAGATTGAGTATCTATTGTATTTTACTAGCAGTGTGTGCAACTGTCATATTACATATTATTATATCTATTTCAACTGCAAGCACCGTTCTCGTTCGCTGTGTTCTGTTCAGTGCTCTATTATCCGTTGCCAACGAATGCAGTATAAGTAAGTACTAGGATATCATAATATTCTATCAAAATGAATATAAAGAGGAGGAGAAAAGCAAAACTAAGCCTGAAGAGAGAAAATTCTAAAACAGATTCCAATAGATATGGAATGGAAACTGGATGGATGTTAACGTTACTACATAGCATCACAATATATTATGTCCTCGTACTTGCAGTAGGTAGTAGGTACACATGTAACGATAGGGGTAGATATTTTAACTTGTATTATTTTCCATCTCTGCTCCCATTCGAAATTCGAATTCTATTCTGTTGTACAATGTACATATGTAGTACATAGTACATAGTACATAGTACATAGTACATAGTACATAGTACATAGTACATAGTACATAGTATGTACGTATGTATAATATGGAGAATCACATCACAAGGACTTATTGATCACTGAGAGCTTATTCTCGTTTCGTTTTGTCTAGAGAGTGAGTCTTCCCTTAAGTTGCCATTGCCATGCATGCTGGAGATAGGTAAAGTGCAAAATTACATTGGACTTTCAAAAGCTTTGCTCTCAGGGCTCTAAAAACGAAGCGACTCGAACCAACTCCGTCTCTTTTCACATACTCTCTATGGTATGCTAATGTTAAACTGAGATAAAAGGCGAACATTACATTTCACTCGGTGACTCCCTTCCTTTCTCTTCTCCCTTTCTCTACACCAAACCATGCCGTGTTGTTACGTACATCGAAAATGGAAAGCTGATGTGATACTCTCAAACCAACCTCTTTCCTATCCTATCGGCCCTCAAGGTTGAAAAATAAAACCTTGAGTTCCTTCGTTGGCTCGTTCCTTGGTTTGGCTAACAGTAACAGCTCTGCCTGGTGTATCTAATGCAAGTAATATACATATCCTAAATACAATTTATGTAGCATTACGCTTTTTTAGTCCGCCTGCAGTCTTATGGAATTCTGTGGCAATTGTGAATGTTATATTCTATAGTAATGTACTTTTGAATAGGTAAATCACAAAAAATCAAGTTTGCAGTTCTAATAAAAATATAACAAACTCAATTAGTTTTCTGTTCTTCTGTATGTAATTTGGAGCAGTCAGTCCTTTGGACACATTTTCTCTTGCTATTGACATGATGTAGCTAAAAATGAAATTCTGAAGACGGGGTTTGCATTGGGAATTCCTTTTATGTACTATAGAGCACTATAATCTCGTTGTTTTCATTTTATATTATAGATTGAAACTCTTCTCAGACATTTCGGAGTTACGGATGCGTATTTCGAAGTCGAAGATAGTACGAATAGCTTGGGAGTCTGTTCTGCTCAGTTCGTTTGTTGTCAAGATAAATAATATGAAAACTATGTTTTATATTATTAGTTTTAGTGTAAGTACCTCGTTTGGTTTGAAGGGGCGCTATTTTTCGTGGAATCTTATATTTTGCACTGGTACTGGTAGAGAAGAGCAGGTAACTATTAGTAGCAAATTGGCTAGACGATCTAGAAAAGAGGTTTAGTTTGAAGGTTGTCATAAGCAGTAAGAGTAGTTAAGAGGAGCGAGCAAGAGCGAGGAAATCACTAAGAGTACAAACACTTACACTCGACTCAACTCAAGTTGAGTTTGGAAAGAGGAGAGGAAGATGTCTAAGGATTTTCTGTGAGTGAAGTGTGGCTTTTCCGTCAGACGGATATCGGAGGAGCAGTATACACATTATTTACTTGTCCTACACTAAGAGTGAACCTGTTGCTACGAAATTCTTATTAAGTTTCTCAGAATTTCTACACGTTGCGTATATGCCTTGTGCTGTGCTTTGTGGGCAAAGAAACTAAACTCAAGGCGAATATGTTTGGTTTCCTCTTGTGTGTATACATCTAGTAAAAACATTGGAAGATCCAACATCCAACATCCAACGCAACGCAACACTAAGAAAACCAAAACCAACACACAGTTAACTAAGTTCCGTGTATTTATATTTATATGTACATATAAATAGTAGATGTATAAGCTAATTCAAGTCTGACAAAACACAACAGAACCGAAAAGGGTAGACAGACATACACACAGAGAAAAGTGGGCAATACCTTTACGTACAACTTTAATACAATAGAAACAAGACAACAGAACAGAACACTTCTGGTCGGAAGCTTCCTCCTTTCTTCTTCTGTTTTGCCATGCCATGGCCATGGTCTGCTTATTCTGGTTCTCTGCTCTTCCCTCCCTTTTACTTTTACTTACCAAAGCAAAGGATGAGATAGCCTCATTTCGTCTTCCATTCCACTTAAACAGTCAACAGAATAAACCCGTAAAGAAATGGGACTCAAACGAAAACAAGCGAGAGAACAAAACAGAGCTAACATACTAGCAGTAACACTGTAACACCCACTGCGCCTTCAAGAACAAATACTAAATTGTTGTAAGAGAGCTTGGCTTTGGCTTCCTTATATTCTCAGTGCACTCATAAGACCCACCTAATCGTAACAAGAACAAGTACAAAGACAAAGAGCAACTGAACTCTGTGTTGTATATTTACTCTAAATGTATGTATGTATCGTACATTGCATTCCAAAGGACTCGACTCCTTCAAAATTTATCCCACTCAGTTCACCAGTTCAGTAGCATTTAGTTCAGTTCACTCACTCAGCTTAGTGTGCTATACTTTCACCAGACAACCCTGTAAGTAGCAACAGACTTTTATTTTAAGTCTTGTGAACTTATTGCCGACCTTACGCTCTCTGAGCAACGACTCGTTCGTGCTCACTTCTCCAGAAACTTTCTCAATGAAAAGAAACTGTCTGTAATTTGAGCTTGTAAGTGTGAGTGTCTTAACCTGGAGAAATATGTAATGTCTCTTTCTGCTCTTTGTATACGTTACCTAACTATCCCCCTTATACTTAGAGATACTGGTACAGAGTACAGAGTTCAGATGCACAATACATACTTACTTTACTCACAGTTTAGCAGGATACATGACCAGTCAGCTAATCTTTTGTAGTATCTGTACAGTACAACTAACTATCTACTATCTATTTACTCCTTTCATAGATACTAGCTACAATTACTTATTGCTACTAACAAGAAATGTACATACATATTGCAGTTTCCGCACTTCCCTAGTCCAGGTCAGGTGCATATAGCAAATAATATTGTACAGACATGATGCTTATATTTAAGTAGACTCTACTTGCTTACATTATGCTACAATACGCACAAGTCATAAAATAATTTTCTTTATTGTCAACGTTGAGAGGTAGAAAGGGAATTAAATTGTGAGCACTCTTACTTATCTTTATATGAATCTGAGTGAGAGGAAAAGGAAATATTTAACACAAAGTGTCTCAAAGATACTAAAGTGCTTTCTCAAACATAAACGTGTCTTCATTCCACAAGCAGTGCATACGCACTCCTGACTGCATGGTATTACGTCTTCTATGGACATTCTTCTTCATTTAAGTAAATTGCACTTAAAATTGCATTTAAAAAATCTATAGACTAGCTTCGAAAATTCTAGTGAAGAGGTAGTAGATAGGTAAAATATTAGCAGCAGAATATGTATTGGTAAGTATATTAAGTAGTACATAATGTAGTATTAGTAGCTCAATAAATAGCAAATTAAGAATTTTCCTCGGAAATGAATGTCACCTAAATCTTAGTGTAAATAAAAATAATAAAATTAACTATCAATTACCTAGGTCGGTTAAAATAAAGTTATTATACACACGAAGCCTCTAATACATACGTATTCGTATTCTTGAGGAATAAAAACTGGTTTAGAAATGATACCTTGCATGAGTAAATATTAGAGCGAATTAAGGAGATAATAATTATGTACTTGTGTGTGATTGTGGGAATGAGAATGCCACGGTAGGTATGGAGTTCAACTTGAATTCACAACTGGAGACATTATAATTGACATGAATAAATATCCACATTACTTACCTTCGCCTTCCATATACAATTACAACAACACCTAATAGTGTTTAGCAACAGAAGAGAAGACAGGGAGAGAGATTAGATGACATTAAATACATACAGTAGTTAGTTACCTAAAGATAGAGTGAAGTAGATGAGAATCAAGTAAAATTGGTTTGTGTAAGAGACTTGCCTTTGGATTTTGGAGTGAGCGTGAGAAGAGAGGCAGAAGCAGCCCCGGCGCCTTCACCCATCAAAGTGATTTTCTCGGGGTCGCCTCCAAAGGACGCAATGTTCCGTTTCACCCATTTGAGAGCCTCAAGTTGATCCAATAATCCCCAGTTCCCAGGCGCTTCTTCGTCTCCAGTGCTTAGGAAACCTAATTAACATGGAAATGGCATATCGAACAAATTGGATTCCATGAAAATGAAACTTATACTAGGACTATGCATGCATCTATAGTAGTTATACATACATACTAGATATCCCCGCTTCTTTGTCGCTTTCATTTACAGTTAGTAACTAAACTATGCTTACGATTATGGTAAGTGGCATGGGATACTATGTACACGTCGTAGTCAAACAGTGCCTTCATTCAATATTCAGAGGAAATCTTTGGAAAGTCATAAAATTCAAATTTTGGCTTTTGCTTTGCCTCTTTAACTGATCAACGTAAGAAATTGAAAATTGATTGCGAATTGTATCATGTTTCACGTATTTATGATTCATCTGTTTATAATTACACTTTTAATTGCTGCAAAAGGTTATCTTTTATTCATCATAAAAAAACTATTAAATATTAACCTATTATTAGTGTTTGTTATAGTGGAAAATACTTTTAGAAAGTATTTTTTCAAATATTTCTTTACAAAAATTAGAAACTTTTTAGGTATGTAATAGCTTTGCAAATGATTTGCATAGTCGAATATTCTGATATTTTACATAAATGGGTCCTATGTATCTACGACAGATGTGCAAGCTACATAATGTGCTGGCTAGGCTGGCTTATGCATTACCTACATACTATATATGCGTCGCACACCACACCAGTAGTCAAAACAAGAGCAGGGAAGATGAATCCAAGCAAGGACAAGACAAGCCAAGACAATGAAAAGCTTGCCGCTTGAAAAGATTCCATTTCATCGAATGAAAGTATCATCCCTTTTTGTTAGTATAAGGAATTGCGTATCAAAGCTAGCACACTGTCATCCAAAAACTCACTTGGGTTACATAACTACTAAACATATACCCCACGATTTTGAGAATATTTAAAGAAATACTACAAATGAATTTCCGTGAGCCAAGGGAAAAAGTAGTTTGTAATATAAGTTAAGCCACATCAAGGAGGATCATGACTAATCGCAAGATAAAGGAAGCAGTTTTACGAATATCCACAAGCAAATACATAAATACAATGGGAAATTGAAAAGCAGAGAGTGAAATGCTAATCTGGCTCGTGAATGAAAAAAATTATAGCATTATTATTATTATTACTAAACATAGATGCAACGTAGTTGACACTAATCACTGCAATAGTCCACAATCTCACTTTTAGCTCACAGCACAACACATGGAAGCAATATCATTTTACCCGTAAAAGTATTTACTCGCTCCCGTTCTCCAGAATATTAAATTCTGCTCTAATAAGCCTTATATACTGCAATATACACAAACTAATACTAAACTAACAATCATGTTTGTTGTGCAAAGAGAAACAGTAAACAGCAAGTGCATAGCTCTAGTATAGCCTATACTATTTATACGACTTTATGTGTAGATAGTCTTAGAATCTTAGAAGAAGCAAATAATTCAGTGCAGTTATGCATAGCAATTAAGACGCTAACTAAGTACCCTCCTCTTGAGACTAGTCTCGGGCTGTATGTTTAAATAAAGTGCAACGACAATTCGTAGGTAAAGTTGTTAGGTAGCTCTATGATAAATTCAATGATATAAATGAAACTCTGGGAAGAAAATCCACACTATCAAATATAACAAGTTAAGCTGTACTATTGTGTCTCCAAGGAATACAAGACAATTAAGGAATATAGATAGCATGTCAGTTCGAATGGCAAAACATAATGCGAAAGTAGAGCTCCGTTGGAAAAGCACGGAGGACTAATTGACGCCATCTCCTTGCTCATCTTCTTTCTCTTACTTAGTTAGATTCTCCTACTATTTACTATGCTTCTTACATACATGCAGTGAAAGCCAAGCCAAGCCAAGCCACATTGTATGCATATTGTTATATATGCTTATGTATACATTCTACTATGTACTATATACTAGAATGAAAATGACAAGGGTATAGTTAGGGTTATAATAAAATTAGCTGAGCTAAGCCTCATAACTACCGACACTAAGAGCACAACGGGCAGATGGAATATTTTTTCCGCTGACTTGACTAACACTACCACCATCCCATCATCATCATGAATGCAGAAAAGTCTGCTACTGCTACAGATACTAGTATAACAGCCCAGACCCAAACTAAAAATCTATAGCCACTACCTATGCATCCGTCTTAAGTTGTTTAGCACATTCTCAGGAGCGTAGAGTCGAGAGACACTTGCTCTGTAAGTTACAGAATACCAGCCAAGCCAAGCCAAGCCACTGCAGTTTTGTTACACAAGGCACCGTACACTTATACTGTTTACATTAGTTAGTTTAGTATTATATCGTTGACTAACTATCACTAGGACGAGAATGAGAATATTCTTCTTCCTCATAGAATTAAATGCACTATATAGTTCCATAGTGTTATGCCATATGCCACTCCGCAATATAAATAAGTACACATAGCAAGGAAACCGAGTTATATTAGGACAACCAGAAGCCATCCCTGCCTTTCTATTGTATTTGTAGTACGCAAACAGAATATTTACCAGCAGACGTAAGTGCAGAGTTGCTGTATTTAGTCAACCTACCAAATTTCAAGCTAATGCTTGTACTATAGTGTACTAACGTGCACTAACACTATCAAGTATACTAAAAGGACTAGAAAAGACAAACAAAACTAATATCTATATATGTACTTACTATTACTGCCTATTAGTATAAGGTCCTGTTTTCACTTTTGCATGGATTGTAGATACTGGCTTGTATTTTTGTAACACAAAATAATACTATCTGCAACTAATAGATAAAGCCTAATGCAGTGTATATTAAATATAAATACTAAGTACATATAAGTATTGTGGTGTATCTGTTTTAGTTGTTGGTATATAAGCATGTATTCATATTATTATGATGCAATGAGCAAATTTTGCACTAGGAATGTATATGCAGATATTTCAGCAATTTCCTCAGTATGCACGTTCTCAGTTCCCATTCTGTTTTCTCATTTCATAAACCTATACAGTGCACTACACAATTCTTTCCATTCACTTAGTTTTCCTTCATGCACTCAATTGCATGTGTAGTGTGTAAGTAGTATGTATATGAGGATGTATGTATGAATGTATTCAGCCAACCAACATAATGGTCCTTTACAACACAGTGTACTTGAGAGTTGCTTGAAGCCAAAACTGTAAGAAGGCAAGCCAAAGCCAAAGCAACTGACTTGAATTGAGTGAGTGAAAGTGAGCGAGAGAGGGAAAGGAACTGAGAGAGTCGCCAAGGCACTGCATTGAAATGTACAGTTTTCCTGTTCCAAATACAACGGTAGCAATAGCAATAGCAGCCAAACCAAGTTACCTATAAGTACGATAAAACTTAGAACAGGATACAATATTCAGAGTAAGAATGCTATAGTACCTAAGGTATCTAGTACCTAAGATTCGTGCATAGAGAGAAGGGTGAAGTGAAAGTATGTAAAATTGTAACTGCTTTGGCTCTATGCCTGGCTTTAGCTAACTTAAATTTAAGTACTCTAGATATTACACAACGTCAGTCTCTTTTAGGTAGTTTGCTTCTCGTTATGTGTAGCTTTATGTGCAGTCATGCACACGTATGCAATCTAGACACAATATACTACGCACTACACAACTATACAAACTTCATATTTATAAGTACTACAATATCACAGCCGTAACACCAGACCAAACCAAAGAAACCAAAAAGCAAAATAAATTCCTTACTACAGCTACAGCTACGGCTACAGTAAGAAATGCATCTGGAGACTACGAAAGCAATAATGTACAGATGTACCCAGCACAGAGCACACTAACTCATAGTTGTACATGTGCATGAGTACAGAGGTAACACCAACTAACAATACAAAATATAACTATGTACCTAAGAACGAACATATGCACATACGTGGAGCACAATACAGTCAAATGATGCCAAGTAAAGCCGCTTTAGACTCCAAAGCAACGATTTACGTTACCGCATAACAATACGCTTCATTTCGTTCATATTTATGATCCGTAAAAAAGTTTAGCTCAATTTGCAGATTTGCACAATGTAGTTCAATTCAGCACAACTAATAGCATATAGCCCAATTTTCCTTTACCTTTTTTGCAATAAGCTAGCAAGTTTACTACAGTACAGCCAGAAAAAGAAAATAGCTGAAGAATTTTTTTATGGAAAGCTACAAATCTTACAAAATCTTTACTAAATGTACTCATCTCACAACTGAAACTTTCACAGATTCAAGCAAAGCCAATTTACGTTTTACTCTAAAACTGTTGTTGCAACAGTGAAACTGAAAATCTGAAAAAGTATCAAATAGTATTTTTATGGTTGCTTACCAAAAACTCCAAGTCGATATTGAATAGATACCAAAATAATCTTTTCGTCCATTAAATAATCTGGACCATAGAGGAGAGAAGTTCCTGTCCCGAAACCACCGCCGTGAATGAAGACCAAAACTGGTTTCAGCTTTTCAATCTTTTTCGGTCCCGTTTACAAAAGAAACAGTAAGTATTAGTGAATTCATTTATCAATTGGTAAAATGTGTGAGATATACTTATAAATACTGTAAATATAGTTGAGTATGAGTATGATGTGTATTTAGTTAAGTTTAAATTGAATTAAGTGAGGAAGCGGCTGTCAAAATTACCTCGTGCAACGCAACTGCCAATACTGATACGTTTTCCCCTTCGTGATCCCATCATTACGCCATATATTTTGCCATGTACTATTCAATTTAATGTATCGCACCGCACACCTCTTGTCTAGCTGTCTGTGTGATGTGTATATCTATGTATGTAAGTATATAGCTATTCGTGGGGCTATTACATAAAGACTTACTAAGTATATATGGTAAGTATTTTATGTTATAAACTGGTCTGGAGGGAAGGCAGGGTGTTTGAAGGAAAGAAAACTTAATATGAGACGTGTGTAAAGTATAAGAGTAAGAAGTACAGATACATAGAGTAAGAAAAGAGACAGAAACGCTTACTTGGAGTAACAGACAGTTCCAACTTAAGTTGGCTTCACATTTTACGCAATTCAACTCCAACTCTAACTCCTACCTAACCAAACCCTTCCTAAGTATTTTACTAGCTCTACCATAAGTACCAATAGCAATGGAAAAATAGAATGTGAAGTCGAAAAATTGTAGCGGAGATATATGTAAGCACTAAATATGGGACTATCACTTCACTAGCACTACGTACATAGTGTAATGTAGTGTAGATAGAGTCATATGTGTATGTACAGATAAGTAACGTATGTATCTGTATGTAATGTAAGAGAACCCAAGCCAATCCAAGCCAGGGCAGACCAAGGGAAGGGAAAGCAAGCCATCGGAGAATGAGTATTGAGAGTTGAAACATGCTAACTTTTACTTTCTTCTTTCTCATCGTCAGTTGAGCCGTCAAAAAAACTTACTGACTTTGCAATATGATTCTTTGCCCTACTACACAATTTCTGGAGAAAGTTAGTGAAAGTGGGGTTGCTATCTGTATTTCTCACAAAAACTGTCGGCTTTCACAAGTCACAACGTTTTTATCATCCTTGTACTATGTATCTATACACTAGTTATGTGTTTAAGCTCCTCAAGTCTTTCTGTGTAGTTTCTGTAGACTGTATATTGTACTAGGTGTTTGTTGCAATGTACGTAAGGAAGGTAGTATTACACTACTGCACAGTACACCTCTGCCCGTGTATTTTATAGTGTAGTTAACTAACCTTTGTACCATACTATAACTATGTGGTAACATAGTAAGTGAGTTTAAGGTATATTATGGTATGTTATGTAATATGTGTATGTATGGTTCTTATGTGCAAGTAATAAAGAGTCAGGGAAAGCTAAGGAACCCAAAGTCATCGAGTCGCCAACTAAAAATTCTGCCAGGCTAATAAATAGTGGTAGTTGAGGGAAAGTTTATAGAAAAACGGTAACTATCGATCCCTATCTTAACTTTCTATGCAGTCAAGGAAACGAGAGAGTAAAGTAAGTAACCGGCTTGTTTTGGCTTGGATTTGCCTGTTGGCTTTCCCTTGGCTCACTTATTGTTAGATTCTTGCCTCTAGAATATATTTCCCTTCTCAATGGCTCTAGTAACGTTTTCTATAATTTATAGCGTTCCCTTTTTACCGTAGGTACTTAGGTAAACTAGACGAGCAAGGCATCCGGAATTTATATATAGGGAAATATGAATTACCATCTCTATGCTACGAATTATTTCTTATGTTAATAATCTATGGCATATTTGTATGCGCATTCCTGGTACTTCTAAACACACACGTCTTCCCTCGCATGTATAAGATATCTAAGTAGGTATACATGTTAGTATTTACTAAATACTTAATACCTACAGTAAAGCTTATGTAAGGATGATACAAGATACAAATACGCATCACATCACAAACAACTTGGAAATTTTTAATGCTTTCCAAATTGTGTAGGGATAGTGATAGCATAAGTAAGTCACGCCAAATATACAGCTCTGGCAAGTATGTACTACTTTCTCTTGCTGAGATGCATACAAAGCTAGACTAGCTATTTGTTAGTGTTTTATGGGAAAAGTTTACACATAGGCGTAAGTGATGTCGATACATGAATACACATAGGCGTAAGTGATGTCGATACATGAATACATATAGGCGCATTGGGGGGATTTATGGGGAAAACCATGAACATAACTAAATATACATACCTGGAAATGTATGTATAGTATTGTGCATGCTAGTAAACGTAGGAACAGCTGCGAATTGGATGCCGTGCCATGTCACCTCAACTTAATTCAGTCATCAATACAAACCTACCGTCTAACATAAGTGTTTAAAAAAAGATAGTTGTTGGCAGGCATCCTATAATGCAGGGAGTCTATTAGTTCATAGATAGAACGTATCTTATGCACCTTTGCATTATATAAAATACAATATATTTATGTATATACTAGAAATATGTATACTAAATTATACGTACGTAGACATATACGTACTACACCTTACACTTTGCAATATTACAAACTATGCAAATGGTGCACATTTTAGTGACCCCAAAATAGAATTTTACATTTTCACCTGTCTGACCTTTGAAAAGTACATTGCCATTTCCCGCAAGAACAAAGGGTTAATAATACAAGTACATGCTGCTTAAAACATTATACACATTTTATACCAATACTCAAATTCGGTGTAACAATTTCTGCTTTTGGTTGCACCCCCGTTGCAAATCAAATAGTGTCAAATTCTTCGTCCTGATTTTCTTAAATCCAATTTAAAGTTTCATCACAACTCTCACAAGTTAAAAGAATCAAATACAATATAGCCTGAGATTTTATAAATGTAAGTAAAGCATACAGAAATTGCTATCCCTTTTTCCCTCAGACGAAGGAGTACGTATATTATATTATATTATAGGTTTAAAAAGATAATAATAAATGTCTCACATTGGTTGGGCAGTTAATATCGAGCGACAAACAGTCTTCTTGTCCGATGACTTGATTCGTGGCGATATGAAGCTGTGGACAAACTGGGCCATCCGTTGTCGCATCTAATACCCCTTCCCACGGCGGAATGGGCATCGGCTCCTAAGGGAATTCACTACAGTTTAATCTTTTTCTTTCTCAGCACATACATACGTATACACATATACGACGAAACGAACGTACACATTTCTTCCTTTCTTCACTGTTTGCTATACATTAACTATCCTTCTCTTTCCCTTTATGGAACACTACCAAACCATATTAAATGGGCACCTTAAAACCTTAGCTTAAAATACATATACTTATTATTACATACAATACACTGCCATTATTTCAGTCCAGAGATCTTTGTATAAGATAAAAAAGAGACTGAAGCTATTTTTCTACTTACTTACTTATGTAGTATGTTATATATTTTCTCCAAGTCCCTAATAGCTTAACTCCTATCTGCTCTCTTCTGTTCTGCGTGTGTGGTTTGGTTTATTTTGAGTTGGAGAGATTCTAATGTTACCTTTCTCTCAACCAGACATTTTTTCTCATGCTCTGCACACTATAGTACATTACATTACACTACAAAATATATATTACTTTATTTATTTTATAGTATATGAAGTCAACTGGGTAGGATTAAACAATAGTATACACTTGAGGATATAATTATGGGGCAGCTCACCATTCCATATACAATTGTTCAACCATATATCAGTAAAGACTGGAAAAACAGTTGTCACAACAGTCTGCACTAGTTTTCCTGTCCAGCTACCTATTTATTCTTCTTTCTCCTCTAGGAGTTACTATTTACAGAACAGTACTAGTATACTACATTACTAAAGGCTGGTCTCGTTACACATGGACTCACATCAACATCACCGTAAATATTATACCTCTTCTTCCCTATCCTCTCACTATCACACTGAAGCAGGAAAACAACGTTATCTATTTTATTCTCCGCTATATACTTAAGAAGAAATCTAGTTAGCCAACTACAAATAACATGACACTTAACTGAAGTTATATTATTATTTCTCGACCAACATCACATAACTATCACTGGAAGCTATTGCATAGAATTATATAACCTCCCAAAACCAAGGTACTATCTACATTATATGTATGTTTTGTACTTTACGTATAAAACTACATTGTTGGCTACTTCTACTTCAAATATAGTTAATACACAAGTGTAAAGTAAAGATGCCTGTCTCTTACTGCTTTATAGTAGTATACATTGTTATGCGCCTTGATAGTATGCTTACTTACAACCAATCCAACCGAATCTGGAATCTTAGAGGCAGCGGCAACATACATAAACCTAAGAAACAATTTCATCCAAAATTGAAGTCACTGACTTTTTAGCACTTACCGGTCCCATCCAATTTTCCATCAGAAAAACTTTGGAATTTAATACAAACGTAATAGAACCTCTTCTTCTTGATATGCTCTATTAACTACCTAACTATATGTACCACCTATCTACTTAATACAAATATAGTAGACAATCCTCGTGTGCAATCAAATCAGATATTACATTATGCTCCTTCATTTTTTGTACATAACATTTTAGATACTGTTATTGTCCCTTTATAACTAAAGCTGATCTAAACAATAGAAAAGTGTATAACATTTTTAGAATAATGTAACTTATATAAAATCACCATTGTTAGCACAAAACAACAGTATTATTACCATATGAGTATGAAAACGTTACATAAATAGGAAAGAATGGATTTTGTATACTTAAAGCCAAAGAAATTGTATAAGTAATGCAGTTTTGTTGTTAGTGTTACTCTAAAGGCAGAGATAAATAGATAAAATATGGTCCAAATGCATGATCATCATTCATCCACATGTTTCTTTTACAACTTTTATCATTGCAGTGCGACAATGGGTATTCTATCTAAAGAAAATCTGCGAGTTGACTTGTATTTATATGGTTCTTTTCTTTCACTTCCATGTTTTGAGATATACAATGTACTCACGTCGTAAGTAAAAGTAAGCAAAGTAGATACTTAGTAATGTAAGTCTAAAAGTAACATGGAATATACGTATGTAAGCAAATGTAGAAGGATTACATGAAAGCTTCCTTCGACAAAATATTTCTTTTCTTTGCTGACACACAGTGGCTGTTGTGCAAAGTTAAGTTCACTTATTGTTAGATTAGAGAGTTAGCCTGCAATAGGAGTGCTTATGCTACAATTTGGTTTGTTTTGGTGTATTCACGTAGTTAATTCCCTACCATAAGCCAAGTCACAACAACTATCTCGAGACAAAAACTTAATGTCTTTATTTGAGATGGAGTTTTTAAGCCGAAGCTAAACTAAATCACTCGCTCCTTACTCCCATTTATCGTTTCACGTGTTTTTACTACCACAATACTATACAATACACTCAGACCTTTCCTTTTGTTTCCTTACTTTCTTTTGCTTACTTTTTCAATCAGGGGAACTACAGATATACATAGAATTGATATCATGTGCTCCCCTGTTATAATCCGGTTCAGCTCAGACCTACAATGCACAATAGAAAATTATCTATGATAAAAGTGCTTAAAGTGCATGATAGCACATTACATAGATATTAAACAGACGGAAAAATTATGTACATATGGCTATGCTGATATCTGCGCAACAGAAAATAAAATTTCTAGATTTCTTTGTTTAACTAGCTTTTCTTCCAGACCAGATAGGAGTAAAAAGAGTTCTTTGGATCCTAAAGTTTTCTACAAATAGCTTTTTGAAAAAAAAGAACCAACCTTTCGTTGATCGTACAGTTGAAGTCGAAACTGGTAAAAAGTTATTCACAAAAGGCATTTACATTAGTTTAACAGGAAATTCGAGCATAATAGAGTTGGACATGTAGAGTAAGGAGACATAATGAATGTTTGTCTAGTCAGTCGAGTTCATAAGGAATTGAAGCTGCTGCGATGTAACGCTAGCTTACCCTTATTTTCTTTCGAAAACTGCGACCGATATACTAGTTCTATATATAACTACAACTACATGTACTACTATGTACAGGACAGGATACACGAATGCAAATTCGCTTCTGTATTCCTGTACCATCTAGTCTAGTATACGTTACCTTATGTTAAACTATGTGAACACTAACTATTTGAAATACAATAGAAGAAACTCAGGAAACCATTGTAGACATGACAGAACGCAACGTAAGCTGTAGGCGTAGTTATAATACAGTGGTACAAAATTTGAGGTAACTGATACTGGCGTCCGCAGAACCAAGGCAGGGGTACCATCAATTATAAATACGAAGACTAGATATCCCGATTAAGGTTAATTGCTCACCTATGCCCCGTCCCGGTTGTGTTTAGAATCTTTGTCTGAGAAAAGTGCCCATTTTGATGCAATTTTTTCTAAAATACCAGTTTGCATTTTTCCCAAATAGGTTCATGCATTTTGCATCTGAACTAAACGTTAGTGGCATAAACTGAATATTTGGCAACTTAACATATTTTTGAGTTAGGAGACAAAAAAATTATGTAAAAACTCATTTAAGCAAACCAGCTCCGCAAAATCACCTTAATTGAGTAAAAGCTTAAAGTTATCCGTTAATTTATTTGTAAACATTTGTCAAGTGATAGATAGTTAAATGCCCACCCGTATTCCAGTACAATAATACGCCACTGTTACACACAGCTAAAATAAACTACCTGCTTTGTATTCTATTGTATTAATGCTATTCTCTATCTGCACACAAGTACAGAATGAAGAAAAAGACAATCTCAAAGTTAACAGTGGAATTGAAATAGTGTTAGAGCCTTATTGCTTGACTACCCTCAGTCTCATATTATTTGTATTGTGCATGATTACTGCATGTAGTTCTGTAAGTATGTACATATTTATATGTGTGCAATGTGCATGTACATGCTGATCTAGATTCAGATCCAAATCTAGCTTTTTCGCATTTTACTCTTTCACTATAAACTCAATTTACATACTTATCTACTATTTACTATATACATTATTATCTAGTACGTATAGGATTCTTTCTACGTTTACAAACGCAAGTTAAGCATCGAGACCATATGTTAGTTGAAGAGTATGTGTACCTTTCTACTAACTTTCATTGTACATAAGTTTGAGTGTATGTACTCTAGTAACTATGTGTGTACCTTAAATCGTAACTTTTTAAAAGGAGCAATGGCATAGCGCACTCCAGTAAAAGTCAAATAGCTGTTCCCTTTTTCTGTCTTTTGGAGGAGACCTCGGATTTTACCGATTTTTGTCTGAACGACAGTGGCATCCGCTTCAGCAGCAGCTAAACTCCAGCTCCAGCAATAGCACAAGACCACACAAAGTAATAAAAAGAAAAAGTGAGACGAAGTGTGTAACGGCATTTTTTTCGTTTTCTTTTTCTCCCTTCTTGTCTTTTCTTCTTGTACACTTCTGTCCTCTTTTTCTGTAGTTGTACCTAAGTTGTAGTAATACTACAAGACTAAAGCAGATTACTTTAACTCAAGATATATATATAAGTCAGTACAGCAAAAGGCACCAATTGCCTATATAGTGACGCTATTCTTGTCCTCGTCTTATTATATTGTCCAAATGACCAATTTAGCTTTGAGGCATTCAACGAAGCAACACCCCTACTTGACTTGTAGCCAACTTCCTGACACCACAATTGAATTCTTCACTTTTTTCATCCGATTCGGTCTCCGGGTTAGAGTTAACTCACAAAAGCCCTCAAGCAAAGAACTCTAATGCTATCATAGTCTACCTGCCACGCAACACTAGCTAACACTTCATACAATACTAGCTCTAGCTACACAATACATGTACACAAAAAAGACAGACAACAGAAAACATGCACAAAAGTCAGTCAAAGCAAAGCACTTGCAATTTTCGTTTGCTTATATTATGCTACTCTTTCTTTTATTCTTGGTTTTATTGTCGACTTTGACTTTTGTATGTTTTGGTTTAACAATGTACTTGTATTGTATGTATATGTTATGTCATGCACCCACTAAACTCCTAAACTCCTGACTTTAACTCTTCTCAACTCAACTTCACTTGAATTTCACAGTCCGTTTAATTCCACCGGAAAAAGCTACACCATTAGTTACTTTTGGCCCGAAACTGGCTGCGTGATGTGGATGTGGCTCGCGATTCAGTAAAATCAACTCCTTCAACTCCAAGTTAGCAGTTCTTCTCTATTTCTATCCAACAAGGACTATTTTGGCTAGTTTTCCTTCCTCTTCTTCCTTGGCCTGAGATTGCCGGCTCAAATCCAACCAATTTATACTTCTTATCTGACACTCTCTATTTGAGTGGATGCACAATCTATCCACAGATATATATAAACTCTTAATCCGAACAGAAATAACTAACGCAACTTATCTAGTGTGCTATATAGGTATTAGGGGATGTATGGTGAAATTAAATCTTTAGTCTATAGCAATATCAAAGAAGATTTTCTTACTAATTCAATGCTACACTCAAACACGACTGAGAGAAGGAGTAAGTTAGCTTACTCATGATCCATCCCATCCTTCTTTCAATGAAAGAATCCTCAAATCTCCAGACAATGACCCCTGAAAAATCCTCTAAATGGAATATTACGCTAACCGTTTACTATTGCAGATAGATATAATTTATATACAATGTACATATAAGCACGTACATATGGAAAAGATACTTCTTTTACCTGACTGCAATACACACAGGTACCTGCTTAACTTATATTGAAGTAATTCTAGTGTGACTCCCAAAACACAAACTACATAGGTATACACTACTGCTACTATATCACATAGGCATACACGATGCAATCTTGGCTTGGGAATTTTTCTGGATATTAAAACAGCAGGCTTACGTGTACCTTTAGCTTTGCATTGACTTTGACCCGTCTGAAGGATAACCACTTGGAAAAGTTGATCCACTCCAGGGCAATTTTTTATTCCACTGGGCACGAATGCTACAGACACTGCACTGTTGTATAAGGTTCGCATACTACTACTCTACATAGTACATCAT
The DNA here is from genome assembly GCA_034694165.1 of Tomocerus mixtus. Taxonomy (NCBI): domain Eukaryota; kingdom Metazoa; phylum Arthropoda; class Collembola; order Entomobryomorpha; family Tomoceridae; genus Tomocerus; species Tomocerus mixtus. The sequence continues at coordinate 59,101 of JAQFYC010000337.1, forward strand.
CAGTTCGCCAATATTGTTGTTTGAAACCATACATGCATAAAACACTCAGATGTACCAGGTTCTATAAAATAGGTAGCATAATTCCAGATGACACATTTATATTGAAAAAATAATAATGTATTGGTATTTATGCTTTAGGTATTTTAGTTTGTTTAGTAATGTATTTTAATCTGCATTGGAATTTTAACTATAATTTTAAATTGACTCAATTTTAATACTGCTGGCTTTCCTTGTAGTGCAATTCAGCTAGTCAACATGCACAAGCAATTTCACTAATGCAACCAGTCGCATCAAATATGCATTAGGTGAATGTAATAATGTAGCTTTGGACAAATTCAAAAATGGATGCGAAAATGGGTCAAGAGCCTTCAGCCTCTTAGAATATGCATGGCCCATTTTTCACATACAGCATGGAACCTTTATTCAATTTATGTCGATGTTTATCGAGAATTCGACAACTATACTGTTATTAGTAACAGTGTAATACATAATTGAAATTTAGAATTAGTACATTATATTTGTATTGCATTATTTATTATTACGTATTGTATTTTTTGTTCTACATTTATCAGAACACAGATAAGTGGTGGTTTGAGACTCTATCCATGTTCTTTAGATACTAAGTATGTTACAAAAATGTAATGTAAGTAGTACCTATATATTTTGGATGTACCTACATGTAAAGGCATTGCATGCTCTAATATATGTTTCATATACAGATTTCATATCTGTATGTATGTATACTATGAGCGCAAAAAGTTTATAGCTCCCCTATGTTGTTGAGATCAAAGTTTAAAAGGGGATATTTAATAAAAATTTATATTAAATGCTCCACTTCCATTGAATTGAATCATTCTGTTTATTTATATCAACAGCAACGTATAAAGAGTGTGCTGTGCACAAATATGCAATATTGCACAAAGTGAAAGGATAAAGAGGAACAATTTCTTTCATAATCTGTACCAACTGATCAATATGGGTAGTATGTACATTAAACTTACATATGGCAGAACAGGCAGAACGTAGTGAAAGATCCTAGAAAATATGTTATGTATTTTATTTTCTATTATCCAGTCAGCTATAAGTCTAAAGTACTTTTCTCATAAGAAGGAGGCCTGCAGAAGTCATAACAATATTACATACAATACTGCAATCTCTTATTACATTTACCATATCCTACACAGCAGTATAAGTATCGTACATATAAGTAATGCGTATACTAATATGTATGTATGTAGTATGTATACATATATAACGAAAATCAAAATCCGATTTTACTTACATGGTTTAGATATTGTTATATCTATCACTTAAGTCATATCTATGTAGTAATAATATCTGTATAGTGTTTGAGAAAGTTGGATTTGGACTTTTGCCCGTTCTCTCTTGTTCTTAGCCGTCTGAGCTGAGATTAGCCAAACTATCAATTAAAGGCGTAGAAAATTTTATGACGAGACATCACGTTTATGAGCAATTTGGGTCAAAAGTTGGTATTAATACCAAGTGAAGGCAACATTCCAGAAAGAATGGAGTAATCCCAAGAAAAATGAGCAAGATAAGACGGAGGAAGGGCTTCATGAAGGGTCTGCTGAAAATAGAACAATAGTTTTGATCTGATATGCGAATTAAAGAGAGAAGGGAAGTCAAGACATGAAAACTGGAGGATTGGATTAGACGAATACCTTTCTATGTAGTAAACTGAAGTATTAGAGGAAGTCCTGCCAAGCCAAAGTCAATCTAGTGAACCAAAATACTATTTCATTAGTAATACCTAAGTATTAGTATTCCTATTAAATACACGAAAAACTCAATTCGTATTCCATTGAATTCTTTCTCGCATCACTTCTCAATCGGGTATTATCTTTTATAACATGAGTTGACACGGAAGGAACTATGTAAGAAAGAAACGCAAATAGCTTAGCTTTAGTTTTAGTAGGTAGCCCTAAGTTGGTCTATGCGTGCTGCTCCTACTCCTACACTTAACTCCTTACTCCTACTACATTCCTGACGTCTACAACTACTACAACTTTTACAACATTCATTCTGCAGATTTAGGTAGATTCAACGTACATACTTTCTTCTTTCCCTCAACTTTACTAGTAATGAGTAGTTCGAAGAAAAACTGCGTGTATGCGTGATGAATTTTCTTCGATATGAATTCCGGTTGAGTTTCAGCCATAAATGCCATACTTACTACCTATTCACTTCACTCTCTACTTTTCTATTCTCAACTTAGGTACACATTTATAGAGACTATTACTATTGCATAGTTTCGATATTGGTTAGGGAAATGTTAGAAATTGAAGTGAGCTGTGTATGTACGTACAAATACATACGTAGTACAAATACGTAACGCAATGTAATGTAGCCTTAACTCAAGTGCTCAACTACTACACTTAGAAAGTTTCCTTCAATTGTCTTTGTTCTCTACTTGATGTTTTTTCTGCTAGCAAGTAGTGAAGCACCTAAGGTAAATATCTATGTACTATCTGCTTTCTATAGTACATACATGTTAGTATCATAAGTACATTGAGATACTACATACATGTATGTACAGATACTTTGTGTATAATATGTTTTGTTCCGAAGTTGACTTTTTCTTCTGAAAAAAAATCCTGGCTTGCGATACGATAGAATGTGATACGAAGAATATTAGAAACTGTTTGTATCATTCTAAGCGCTGAGTCGAGTCTCCTCTGTCTAGAATTCTGACTGTCTTGGCTTTGGCTTGCTTTGACTTGGCATGGCAGTCTCGTCCTCCGTCTATGTATTTTCCTGGCATGGCATGGCATGGTCTGGGCTTCACTTTCCTTCTTTTGTGCAAGTGGATTAGAAAAGTGCATGAAATATACCTAAAGCGTGCCTGCAGATGCAGTGCTACGTACACAACACAATTCGATTTCTTTCGCTGCATCTAGCAATAATACCCAATAATAACTCCGTTCTGCTTCCTAATATATTATGTACTGGACTCCTAAGTACATAGTGTAGTACCTACATATTATTTATGTTCATATCCTCTCCCTGTCGTTACTTCTGTGTAGTAGTACTTTCCCCAGGAAGGTACATAAAGATGTGTACATATAGGCTACATATTTTTGCTTTCGCTATACATATAGAAAAAGAGGAGTCTGCCACACCATACCATAAGTGTACATATAGGTAATAGGTACTGTACTCTGCTACGTAACATAACATAACATAACGTGTGTATATTTAGTGCAGTGTGAGTAAAACGTAAAGTCGGTTCCGTTCAATTCGGTTTCGTGCTCTCCAGTGAAACCTAGGCAAATAAATTGTAAATGTGTATGTGTGTGCACTAGTAGACACCTTATGTAGGTATTCTACTATTTGTATT